>RWJN01000116.1:0-78057 GCA_004332605.1 Steccherinum ochraceum | reverse complement strand
CCAAGGTAGCGGGTCCAGCCGCTTGTCGGCGCTACCCTTATCGCAGAAAGCGCGTACGCAATTGACGTGATGGCCGTGTGATGCGGATGGGTTGCTTCCCATCCATAGCACACCTTTCAGGAAATATCACGGCAACGTCCGAAAACCGTTGAAGGTCGGCGCGTCCGGAGGCTCCGAAGCGCTCTACGGCGGCCTAAGGTGAGAAAAAGCAAAAAACCACGGAAGGATTCGAACACACGACCGAACGTTAGACATATGACGCTATTGCAGCGATGCAGCCACTTGGCCACACAGGCTACATTGTGGCAGCTGCGTTTATGGGTTATAAGGTCTTCCTCTCCCCTTTCTCTCACTCTGGTCTTACACAGGGCGAGTTCGTTCGTCGGATCTGTTACCTACGCGCTATTGATTCAGCTGTACATAGCTCAATGCTTATTTCTGCGAAAGGTACATGTGCTGAGATCAAGACAGTAGGATTACCATGGGCAGAAACGCGAGTGCAAATCAAACTTCAAGGAGAATGATATCGAAGGTGCTGGTAGCCCTAGCTAGACTCATCTGTGCACTAGTGGTTGGTGTGCCAAGGCCCAGAGGCCGCCGTGAAGCTTCTATGTATGTATTTCACGCACGCAGAGACTTCAGCTTCGTTATTGCTGCGTGATAGTGCTTAATTCTGCCCGGTACCCCAGCTGGGCTGCAGACTTTCATCGAGACCGCGCTTCGGTGCTTCCGGCCGCGCGCACCGAGAGCCACCGACGGATCTTTCCGTGTTTGTGAAAAAAGAGCACGTAGGTTTACTACGTTCTCGTGGCTGGTAGTGTATACGTATTTTGCGAAAGTTCACTACGTATAGTACAGGGAGTAGAGGCAGAGAGAGCAGGTACGTTCTTGAAGGAGCCGAAGGATGAGGAGCGGTATGTGCTTGAAGTAAGTTCCTTCCTCCGTCCACATGAAGCACCGAGGCTGATGTCTGTGCATCGCAGGTGTACGACTCAGGATGTAGAGTGCATTGTAACTATCAGGATATAAAAGGACGTATTTTAGCCATGTCTCCAATTTACAACGGGATATACAAGTACTGCAGGTATAGAACAAACGCGATTATATAGAATGTTGGGATGTGGAATGTAGATGCGATAAAGACATCCGGTGACCGAAAATTGAGAGCCGAATGAACGAAAACTGAGAGCCAAACAAAACGTGCCAAGAATTACTGAGCCTTGCTCCCTCTACGACGCCGATGCTCCAAGAACATCCAGAACGCCGCCAAACCCACCACTACAAGACTGACCACGCCCACAATGACACCCATGACGATCTTCCCCACCCTACTGAAATGACCACTTCCGCAACCCACCTCGACAGCAGCATCGCACGGGAACCCAGCTGGCCTTACGCGCTGGTACGACCCCGCCTCCAAGCGAGTATACCACGGGTCCTGCGTCGCGAGGGTCTGGTTCGCAATAGCGTACGCGAACAAAGTCAACAGCGGCGCGTTGTAGTCCAACGCCACCTCGCCCTGGACCCAGTCGCTCCGCAAGTCCCAGAACTGGTCGTTCTTGTCCGGCCCGCCGACAACACCACCGTACAGCACGTACTGTTCTTGCGCTGGGACGGTGTCGATGTTCGCTATGTCCTCCGGGGATGCGCCGGTAGCGATGGCAGAATGTGGGTTGACGGGAGAGTTGGGGTGCATGCCGACAATGTACGGCATCGTCATGGGATTGTTGCCCAGGACGTAGTCCAACTGGTTTTGGGCGAAGGTGAGAAGTTGAGTGTAGTTGAGCGAAGATGGTGAAAGGATCGAAGTGGCGAAATGGGTCGCGAGCACAGCTGCGTTCAGTGCCGGGTTGAGCGATGCTTCGTCCGAGTCACCGGGGTAGTAGAGCAGACCGCCTATATCACAGATTCCACTTCAGCACTTTGCCCTAGAGATTCAAGAGAGCACGCACCATCTGTGAGCTGACCTCGTCCGCGGCCTGTACTCACAATGTTCATGTAGGATTGAGCATCCTGAGTCCAATTTACGTCGCTATTGGCCGAAGTGGCAAGACTAGGATACGCCTTGCTAAGTTGAGCACCAAGGACCGCGACGCCAGGCGCCTTCGAGTCCCAGTTGAAGACCTGCTCATCGCCTTCCTTCACAACTTGATCCGCAAGATGCGACTGAGAGTAACTATCGGCGGCCTGAGCATATGCGTCCGACGAGTTCCCTGCCAACGCAAGAAACAATCCTGCCAGCGCCAGCTCGTCTTCGTAGCCGGAGGAGGCATACGCTTGGCCAACTGAAGGCACTGCCTTCTGGTATGTCTGTTGAGTGGTATTGGTAGCGAAGGTATACAGCTGCTGCGCGTGGGTGAGGAGTGTTGAAGCATATGACGCGTTTCCAAGAGACACAGCCTTTGACGAAGCAGAGAGTGTCCGATTTGCGTAAAGGGCGGAACACGCTGAGAATGCTGCGGAGGCTTGCGCTGCCGCATCTGTCCCCGGCCTACGACACAAAAATCAGTATGAGGGCAAAAGCGGCGGGTGATATGGAGCGTACTGAGTCGCGTTGATTTGGTACGAAGGTCTTGGAGTCGGGATGCCTTCGTCGCCTCCCCAGTATGCATTGTCCAAATCGGCATCACCCACTTGGACAAAAAGGGTGTTCGGTGAGGGGTGCGCCTGAATACTAATCAGGCTAGGCTCAACGGTAATACTGAATGCTACTCACCTTGACAAGCCAGTCCAAGCCCCATCTCAGCATGTCATCTAAGTAAGCAGTCTGATTTGACGCTTCATAACCTGAACTATCGCTTGAGCATAGGATGAGCGCAGTCTTGGTATGTAAACGAACCTTGTCCGAAGTTCATCGCTCCCCAGCAGACAGACATGAGGGAAAATGACTGTTCGTATGATGAATTTCAGCAGACCTCGAGATGAGCAACCGTTGCGTACCATTGGGTATGTGTATTTGATATAATCTAGAGGTCATTAACTCATTAGTATCAACATAACCTTTGTATCCTGCGAAAAACTCACCACCAGCATCATAGTAACCGCCACTGAGATCCAAACTGACATCTTGACCATCGTTGGAAGCACTGTTGTTTCTCCACGACACACGGTTAGTGCTGGGTAGATTTCCACTCCTCTGGGCCTCATAGAACCATAGAGCGTTCCCCAGAGAAGTAGACCAATGCAGGTTGACTGAAGAGGGACCTAACGAGCTGACGGGCTGTGCTCCAAAGGATGCATTGGGAGGTAGATAAGGAGGATTAGGGAGGGCAGCCTGTGCATAAACCGTGCAGCCAAGCTGGATTACAGCCACCGCAATAGAGAGCAGCCTCCATGGAGCGGACATGGATCGTTAACGATGGATCTTGAGGCGTTTCGGAGTTCTTCGTCGCCGTCGTCGTGGTCGAGGAGAAGGAGAAGGAGGGAGGAAGGGGAGAAGTGGAGAACATGATGATGGTGTGGGTCCATGCCATCGCTTGCCATGACCTTCGCGTCCACGAGGTGGCGTCGGACCTCCTTCCTAATCCAGCACCTTCAAGAACATTTTTGCTGACGTCATCGCCATAGAACGTGATCTCGATCTCTCTGCGGCGCTTCTGGTGCTTTGTCTTGGCCAGTAGTAGGCGCGCACTTCTTCGCCTCGATCTCAATGCCTACAGACGTACAAAGCCACCTCTTAGCAACACGACAACCGTAGCTTTGCAACTTTGTACCTCCGAGTGGCCGTTTCCAGGACGCCAAGCCGTGTTATTTGCTCGTGCTCTTCGTATGCCTCCTTGTCTATCCTATGTGCACAGTACCACAGGTCGCTGATACACGTACTGGCCTTAGCACAACAACGTCGCGCATACCATGCATTAGGAACGTACCTTTCACTTACCTTTTACCATGGAAATGACTTCACAAGAGCGCATCGCCATGGAGAGCAAGCGTAGCGGCGTATATATAATCTGCAAGTTTCAAACAGCCCGTTTCTCATTCTCCGTCATCTCTGTATTTGACGCATAATGCACTGCTCTGCACCACTCGTTCAGTTACTCGGTCCTCAAAGAATTGCACGTGCGGGTCTTTTAGTGCGGCAGCACAAGAAGCCGCGTGCACCGAATGAACACCGAGTGGCGTTCCGTTTGGATGGCATAGATGCACGCTTGATGCCAGGCATGACGGTTCAAGTGAGTCGAATTTTCATGATTGTCGTTCGGTTTATCTAATTTCTTCCGGTATCATTCATAGGAGTGGTTCAATCATGCTCGAGAGAGTTATCCCCACTTGATGTCGAAGCCGCTGGACTGTATCTCTTTCTCTGCCGTGAAGGCTGATTCCGAGAGTTCTGACGAGGACATCGTGGGGCGGCATATAAGCCCTGCTTCCTGGAGCGAAGATTTATCTCTGCTTTCCTCCGATGAGATAGTCAAGATCACAATCTCGCATCCCAGCATCACTCTCTTGGATCCCGAAGGAGATCCTGCGGAGGTAACATTCGCCGCGGCGGACAACAGTCCTTACCCAGAAGATATCTGTGCGAGCAAAGATAACAGCGCGGATGAGGACATCAGCGCGGACTGGCTCCCCATAAAAGCACCGGCACTGGACACAGAAGAGGTTTCCCTCCTACATACTCTCCTCGGTCACTCGGTGGACGACGATGACGCGTTAGCCGCATTCTTCGTTTCCATGATGACCGATGACCTGGGAAACATTTACTCTGCGGTTCCTCTCCTCCCTCCAACACCTTCGCACCCTCGGCGGCGGACGAACTCTGTAGACTCAACATCCTGTTGTGAATTGGGACCATACACACACAGGATGAAGTCTGTCCGAGGCGCGGCGAAGAGAAATGTTACCCTTTAGGCGGCATTTTCCTCGTCGCCTGGCTTGAAGATCATGTTCGTCTGGTAGCGGGTTGTACTTAGTGTATCTGGGGCAATTGGCCCTTCATGGACATTCATTCATCTTCAATGGACTATCTTGTGGACTCTTCACGACTGGCTTCACATGTATCCTTGGACTTCCTTCACGTCACCTTCCTGTACTTCACTTCACGCTCTTTATCAACTGATTCTGTGCTCATGAGAATGACTATGTGCGCAGCTTTCCAAATTCCATAACGGACATCGGTACCGTAGAATCGCGTAGATGAGATCATCACAGTTCAGTGATCTCCGGTAACCTTCCCGATCTTGTCGTCAGAATCCTCGAATCGCCGCCCTTCTTTGCTCCCTCACTTGGCAATCGTCGCTCCGCGCTGCACCTCCGGTCGTAACTTTTCCTCCTGACTCCTCGTGCTCTCAACTTCTTCAGCACAGCCACCACATGTCTGAATTCAATAGACTCTCTCCAGATCCTTTTGCCATGACGAAGATTTCCGCACATCCTTGTCAATTTTCCTGGATCGATAATCCATAGGTCTCGGTCCGCCGATTCCGTCATACCAAGACCCCATGGACGCTCTCTGGTCATGGGCCTTGGCACTGTATCGTGATTAAGCACCCAGGTACACTGTACAGATGCGTACTTAAGGAGCGGGACGTCCGAGAGGTGTGGTATCTGTTCTCAAAGCCTCCGTCCGTGTCTCTGCCAAAATGTCGTCGCCGATCAAGACCTGCGTCCTGGGTATGCACCGTTTACTCGTTCATACCACCATCCCGCTCAAACTGACCCGCTCGATTTAAACAGGTGTCGGCCTTGCAGGCCTCACATTCCACATTCCATTCGTCCTCGCCCTTCCGGAGTTATTCACGCTCCGTGCCGTCCTCGAGCGAAGCCCACAAAGTCCTGGAGGAAAGCTCCAAGCCCGCTTCGGCCCCGAATCAGCAAACGGCGTGACGATCTACAACACCCTCGAAGCTGTTCTCGCCGATAAGGAGATTGAGCTCATCATCGTGGGTACGCCCAGCGAGACGCATTATGCTATCGCAAAGACATGTTTGGAGGCGGGCAAGCATGGTGAGTGCAGCTCGTGTTTTGCAGATCTGTTGTGCGATGCTCATTTCGTGGCGCGGAAGTTCTGGTGGATAAGCCCGTGACAGCGACGTATGCCCAAGCGGTTGAGCTCGGCGCTCTCGCCAAGTCTAAGAAGCTCGTCCTCTACCCGTACCAGAACCGCCGCTGGGATTCTGACTTTTTCGCGCTCAAGGCTTTGTTGGACCTCCCACCTTCCGATCCGAAATCCCTTGGAAACATCTTCGAGTTCGAGTCGAGGTACACTTGGTCTTCTGAGTCCAGTCAAAAATCTTCACTGAAAAATTGCTCGTGCTTGTGCAACAGATTCGACCGTTTCCGCTCGTTACTCAAAGGGACATGGAAAGACCTTCCACTCCCCGCAAACGGTCAAACCTACGACCTCGGAACGCATTTGATCGACCAAACGCTCGTTCTTTTCGGACGACCGAGCAAAGTCACCGCGCACATAGAGAACATCCGGGGTATCGGAAGCAAGGAGCTTGATGATTCTGTATGTAACACCCCGTTCTCTTAACTCGATCACGTTCTCACACCACATCTCTTCAGTTCACCATCTTCCTCCACTACCCCGCTCCCCTCGCTAAAGCTCCGGGATCCATACCCACATCATTCACCGTCATTCTTCGCGGATCTATCCTTTCTGTCCGCGTTCCTCAAGTTCGATATGTCGTTCGTGGCACGCAGGGTACATTCACGAAGTTCGGCGTGGACCCACAAGAAGACCAGCTCAAAGTAATCCAGTCACCCGCTGAGATCGTCGATCCCGCCAACGCCGCTTACGGGCAGGAGGATGAGTCGATCTTTGGCACGCTGGAGAACTTCGTGACTGGGAGCGAGTCGGATATCGTTCGTTCTACGTACGTGGCTCAGTCATTGGGTATTTTGGATATGTTCTTAACCTTCCTTTGATGTAGATGGCCTTCTACTGCAAAGGGCGACTACGCGTCTCTATTCAAAGATGTCGCAGCTGCCGTTCGTCAGGGCAAAGAGCAAGCAGTCAAGTGGAAGGAATCGGCCGAGGTCATCGAGCTGATCGAACTCGCGAAGCAGAGTGCAAAGGAAGGCAGGACGCTCGACGTCCCACCGAGTTCTTGGGCATGAGGCCGCTCTGCACTTGTCTGGTAGTCCGCACCATTGAAGTGCCATCTGTGTGTATAAGTCATGGAGAGTCACGATAAGCTGTACGTTGAAGCTCAACGATCTTGATCCAGTGATCTTGCGAGACAGCGATAGGTAGAATACAGAGATATGCAGTGAAGAAAGAGGTATTATACATCGTGATGTGAGACGGTCAATATTTTACAAGAGCTGTATGTTTATGTCTACAGCGGTTCCTTCAGCGTATTGTAAAGGCGATCACCCTTGAGTTCGTCGTAAGCAACATGGTCAAGAAACTGCAAGTCGAATTGAATATCGCTTACAGTATCGCCCAAGCCAGGAGAGATCAGACCCTCTGGAGTGAGTTCGGGGTCAGTAGCAGCTGTCCAAATCTACCAACAAGTCGGTATTTGAGTGCGGCATGCAGCTAGGATAGATCACTAACCTCGACGCCAGGATATGCTTGTCGAACTTGATCAAGCCCAGTCTTGGACGCCAACACGCACAACAGCTTGATCTTCTCCTCTGGATGATCCAGATGTCAGCGGAAGAGTCAGAGCAAAGATCACCCAGTACGAACCGGGAACAGTCCACTCCTTGAGCATATGAATCGCTGCGCACGCTGTTCCTCCTGTAGCGATGAGAGGATCGAGTAGGAAGACAAGGTCCACTGTTGGGTCACCGGCCGGAAGCTTGTTGTAATCTATGACGCTGTACATTCAGACCTGCTATCACTTGAACAAACGGAGGTCACGTACATTCTACCGCTTGCAACGTGACCTTCTCTCTGAATATTCCAAGGTGATATACTGGTGCAGCTCTGCCTCGAAAGTCCTTGAGCAACGCAAGATAACGCCGTGTACAATGGCGATGAATACGTACGGGAACAGATTGAGAAGGGCGTCGGTCATGCCGAGTCCAGCACGCAGAATCGGCGCAAGTCCAATTCTGGGCTTGATAGTTGATCCAACGAACGGCGCGACAGGAGTTCTCTGCGAATGACACGCGTCACGATCATGTCAGACGATATCGGTCTACACCACGACGCAAGCAACACGCACCCCATCGAACGCCTCTTCCTCCAGATTACGACTAGCCTCAACTCCGAGGATAAGACTTATGTCGTAGATACCCTAAAGAAGCAGAAGCACGGAAGGTGAGCATGCACTGTGGCACGATGCATGATATCAAAGTCATACACCTCTCGGAATTCCTTTGCGGTGGTGCTTGTCTGCCTGAGCTTGGAGAGGCGTGCGTTGACAATGGGATGGTTGATGGGGTGATGTTTCTGGGCAAACATGTTGTATTGCGTGTTCTGCAGAAAGTAGTGGATGATGGTGGGGAGAAAGAGAAGTGGCTACAGCACGCGTCCATGCGATTGCAGCTTGCAGCATGCACTCGCGAGTCGCCGGGTCCGGGCAGCGGAGGCGGATCTCAAGCAGAGGGCGCCAATCTCAGGCGGTAGATTGCGGGCAGCTTTCCTATTGGCCATAGATCTTTAAGACCTTGACTTCATGATTCGGCGGACGGCGGACGCTACGTTTCAATGTTGGTTTCGATACTCCATTTGGCTCCAATCCATAGGTCTTCACACCAAAGCTCTACAGACTGTTCTACCGCACATATACCCGAGAGGACGTCTGAGAAGTCGCACACGTCACAGTCTGGATCGTCGCTCCAGAATTCGAGGAATTGGCAACACGGGCTCTTTCCGCATACCAACGTCCATGCAGCTTCCCAGCGAAATGTCGTAAATGAGTGGTGACTCTTTCTACAAGGAGGTATCGATGAAGACTTTGTGAAGGTTTTGTGCAATGTAAGTGCATCGATGTTTGCCTCGCTGCCAACATGCGCTCATCCGCGCGACAATCTCCTGCAGGTCGAGTCTTTTCGAACTCAAGTCCCCGTGAAGACAAACGTGAAAGAAAGCTCCTTGTCTACCTCGTGCACTCCAGACCCCAGATATTATAAGAGTTGAACCTCTGTTTTTGCATGCACAGATAGTGCCTTTGCATCACCACCGTCACCCCACTCAACTCGTCAGACTGTGCCATGCCTGTCCCTAGTACCAAGAAGCCCAAGACCAAGAGCCGGTCTGGTAGCATCCTATCGATCCCGTATTTTAGCTCTTCAAATTCACGACCGGTCAGTGCTCTCGTTCCTGGTCTGGTCAATTGGCCCTCATCGGCCGTGCATTGTAGGTTGGCCCCGCTCTGGTATGCGTTATACTTAGCAAGGACTATACATGAGCTTATCCCACTGGTCTCTCAGGAAGAGCTGCAGCTACTGAATCACTCTGCGGTTGAGTCTAGAGATCGCTCAGACCACGAGCTTCGTACGGCGCCACTCCTCACACGAAGTGCCTACCTTGCTGCAGGCTTCCACGCTGTAAACTCGCAGTACGGTGTTCTCGGCAGCACGCTGGCAGTATAGTGAGCCGTTTCCCGACATGTACCTCTGTGCGATCGCTCATTTCATGCAATAGCGATCAAGCTGAGAGGGATGTACCGGAAGACCCCAGGCTATACGTCAACACAGTGAGCTCGTTACTTATTCTGCATGTAAGAGTGGCTCATGAAACGCAATCGCATCACAGAATGCCCCATTCTCTGCCCTCGTCTGTGGCGTCCAAGGCTCCGGCAAATCACACACAGTCTCTGTACTACTCGAGGATATGATGATAGCCAAGTTCCCTGCTATCGGTGCACTGGAGAAACCGTTGGCCGGCCTTGTCCTTCACTTCGGCGAAGGAGGTCCCAGTTCTCGTCCGTGTGAGGCAGCGTGGGTCGGCGTATCCAACTTTCCCGGTGTGATTGCACCATCGATCCGTGTATTCGTCTCTCGATCGTCGCTACAGACCATGAGAGCCGTATACTCGGCGCTGGGCAGCAACATCACTGTAGAACCGCTCGTATTCTCGGAGGCCGAGCTAGATGCGGAAGCGTTCTTGTCGATGATGGCGGTTGGATCGTCGGAGCAGGCACCACTCTATGTTCAAATCATCTTGGTCAGTACACTACACTGCTATGAGTCAGCTCATGCGTTGTATACTAACGTCTGATTTAGTCGATCTTGAGAGACATGGGAGAGACGTATAGTTTCCGAGCATTCCAAGAGCGTCTTGAAGAGCACAAGAAGAACTTCAATCCAGCCCAGTTAGCCGGCCTCGAGCAACGAATGGCGCTTCTCCACTCGTTCCTCGAGCGCGATGGGACCGCAAGACGAAGACCTCCATCCGCCAGATTCGCAGAAGGCCAACTGACTATCATTGACTTGTCAGATCCGTTCATCGACCCGGCTGCTGCTTGCGGCTTGTTCGAGATCGTGACGCGTCTATTCGTACGTGCAGATGTTGGCACGGGCAAAGTGCTGGTGGTGGACGAAGCTCATAAGGTCAGCGATCTCATGACTACGCCGAGCAGTGCGTATCTGACTCGTGCTTCAGTACCTGTCTGCAAACAAGGGTAACTCCGGCCTCACCAAATCGTTGCTCTCGCTCATCCGTCAACAACGTCACCTTGCAATGCGCGTCGTGATCAGTACTCAAGGTATGTCTTCCGCTGTCTTCCAAGAAACATACCTCTCACATAGCTTGTAGAGCCCACCGTTGTACCGCCTGTCCTCCTCGATCTCTGCAGTGTGGCCATCCTGCACCGGTTCGCCTCACCCGCTTGGTGGGACCACATCTCCCAGCACGTTTCCGCTCATCTATCAGCAGACGAGGCCTTCAACCATGTCGTCACGCTGCAGGTACGATCTGATTCATATGCTTCAGCTACCAAGCCGCTCGCTTACACGCGCGCACGCTGTGCTTCAGACTGGAGAAGCGATCGTCCTTGCTCCCTCTGCACTCAGTATGGTTCGGGATTATGCCGTTCCAGACACGGGGAGCAGACTTCTGAGTCAGCTGGGGAGGAGGTACATTTTGATGAAGACCCGCAAGCGTGTCACTATGGATGGAGGAGCGTCCATTCTTGTTCTTTAAGCTTTCATTTCGGTTCTTACACATCATCATGTACTTGTATTCATTCGCAACATTCCACTTTTGTATTCTGCTTGTACTCTGCACTGTTGTACTTCTACTTGACATATATCAATTGTTTCCCGTCTCACTCTCACTGCGCCGAGACAACAGCTGAGACGAACGCATCCCAATCCGACGGGAAACTATCATACGGATTCATGTTGTTGGCTTGAACGTCGTCCGTGATGTACAGCGCTCCGATCTTGTCCGTTCCAACCAGTTCGTCCACCAAAGCAGTGGGAACGGTAGACGGCGCGTCGTGGAGGATGATTGCTTGCTTGGAGGCGGGAGCAGACGGACCGATGGTCACATTGGCAGTGCTAAGGGAAGAAAGGTGTGTAAGGCACGGCAAGAGTAGAGGTCGCGAAACAACGTACTTGAAATCTGTGAAAAACACCTCCGATGTGACTATCAAGTCTACAATATTGAAGTAGTCCGTGGTCGGCTCGGCGCCGGGATTGAGAGTAACCTGCACAAGAGAATGTAAGCATATCGGGACTTTTATACAATAAAGTGGATCCTTCCTCACCAATCCACTTCCCCCTCCAAAGCTCTGCCTCGTATGTTCAGCATACCCGGTATATTTGTCCAAATTGTCCTCCGTCCCCAACACCTGGTCGAAGAAGATCCCGTCCGGGACGTACGCAGTACCCCATCCGGCGTAAAGATCGACGTCCGCAATTACATCCGCCTCTTCGCGGTTACCAAAGTCCGTGAATACATAGCCATATACGTTCACGTTAGGACTCTTCAGGAGCGCAACGCAACTTTGATAGCTGGTGCTGGGTTGCGGGTCTGTGCCGGGTCCGCTGGCGGGGTTGACGATGACGTGGAATTGGAGGTCAGGGTTGGTGCTAATTCTGGGTGAGTAGAGAAGTCAGTTAGGTATAGATGGTTTCACGTTGAGAGTCGAGAAAGGACGTACGAATTGAAGAGTGGAGTCCAGTTGGCGCAGATGCCTGGGTCTCCGGGGAAGATATACAAGGGAAAGATAATCCCGGATGCTAGAACTGCGAGGCGAGGCAAGAGCATGGTCCTGTGATGATTTGTGGATGAAAGGAGCTGATTCGTCGGCCTTGTCGATTTCAGAGGTATGTATGCTACTTTATAGGTGAAAAAGCAAACATCGTCACCGGTCATGCGGAGAAATGTACCTGAAGAGCTTAGATCCTCAGCGGTACCGAGCAGAGTTGTTGAGTTATGGTGTCCATTTGAGAAGGCCGCTCACAGAACATGGCCAACTTGGTCACACAGGGCAGAATGGATTCTGTCCAAGTTCGGTCCAAGTGCATTGTACTGTTAGCCTTCAATGTGGGCGGGCTGGGCTACCTAGGGAATATGGCGTGATCCTTTCAGGGCAGGTCAGTACACCTGACAGCAAGGCATGCGTACATATGATGGACCCACCTCTTATATGCTCCTTTTTGCTTCCAAGTGATCATTTACACTGAACGTGCATACCTCGATGCCGTCAGAGGAAGCGACGTACGTCCGAGTCCGCGCTCCAAATGCTCCGCAGTGAGAACTCGCAGAATCCGAACCTTGCCCTACGGCGCCCCGTCGTCAACGGATGCACAAGAGCGAGTAAACTTGAGGGCAGACTCACAATGAACCACAAATGACGCTCTTGCATGGCACACTTCGTCAGCACGCTACAACTCTGAGCAACACGTGGCCTTGTTCCTGGGAAACATGCAAGTGTAAACGTGAATATATTCCTACACATACATACAAAACGCATCCAAGAAGGGTCTCTTCCAATAATTTCCTCAAAGATCGTCCGCCCATTCCGATGTCAACACCCGGTCGATGTATTCCTTCACCCAAGCAGGCCTTCGCTCATGCCTCGTCAGCAGGTGACCGCGAAGCTGAGCGCGAGCCTCCGCTGCAGCCGTCGGTGGTTCCTGATCGTTCGACTCTGTCTGACTGTCCTCCGCGCGGATGGAGGCTTCATTACGTACACGGCCTTCCCGACGTTTGATGTACGAGCGACGGCGATCCCAGACGGCAGGATGGAGAGTGGTCGCGAGCAACACACAGAACGTCTTGACGCGATGGAGGATCGTGGGGACGGGAACGGCATTCGTAGGATCGCCTACAAGCGCCAGTTCTTCGGTGACGAGTTGGAAATTCGCCAGCTTGTCTAGAAGGGTATGGGTCCAAGACCGTGACGAGCGACCGGACCCTGATGCACCTGCGCCAGCACCAGCTGCTGGGGCCCCCGCGCGAGCTGCTTGACCTGCCCCACCGACGGCATCTGCGTTATCGCCTGCACCTGCGGCCGCACCATCACGATCACGACGCCGCCTTGGTCTATCACCATGGCCGAGGACCACGCGAAAAGCGTTCCATGCCTCGTACAAGATCCACGCACTGAGCACGACGCCGAAGAGGGGACGTTTCGAGGGCGAGAAGAAGTACATGAGGAGGATGGTGCGGAATGTAAGCATCATGAGGGGGACCATCAGCGCGCGAATGGGGATCGCGCGGATTTCAGGAACGAGAGGGTTGTTCGGGTCTGCCGGGTTGCGGGGGGCGTTCTGGTTTGGCGCCAAACGCAAGGCCGGGAGACCGAGTTGCTGAAGATGAACGTTGAGGTTGGGGTTCGGAGTGCCTTGGTAAGGCGATTGAGCCGACGCCGTCGGGAAACCCGTCAGGTCGGGAGTTGGAATGGAAAGAAGAGCATAAGTTGTCCGCAAGACGTTGAGAGCGTGTTTCTGGCAGGGAGATGGTATTGCATCCGGTGTAGTGAGGCTCAAGAACGGGGAATTGCTGGTACGAAAGAAGGACAGATAAGCCGAAGAATCTGCCGTCGAAGAGATGTACTTACTCTATGACTACTTGTTCGTATTTCACGCCTTCTATCGAACCATCTGCCGGGGGATAGTCCTCATCTAATACCCGCGGCCATGTCATACCATGCGCGAGCAAGACCGACCGAGCAAATGAACGAGCTTCGGTATAGCCCGCCATATCGCCGTCGGGCAGAGGCTTTCCATGCGACAAACTATACAACGCTTTGTTGTGGTGGTGGGTGATGACGGCGAGAGGATAGCCAGGAAGCGGGTGGAAGAGCGATACCGAATTCGAAGTAGCAGAGGTCGTGGTGCGAGGCGATGGTTGGGGTCGCTGGGTATCAGCACCAGTTGCAGGATTCGGCTGCCCTTCTGCAGCTGAAGGAGTAGTGGGAGCAGATGGAGAGGCAGACCACGCCGAAGGATGTACTGACAAGTGGATCACTGGGGTATCGGCCGGAGACTGTATTCCAGGCAGCGATCAGTCTCTGTAAGCCGAGCGAATGGCTGGGTAGCGCACCTTCCAGATGCTCTGCACGCTCTCATCGTCTTTTAAGAAACGGCCTCTCCAAATGATCCTCTGACCGTCCGCGCGGGGCGCCCCAGGACATACAAGTTGTATCTGCTCCTTGACATGACGGATGGTAGAGGATGGCGGAACCTGAACGTGAAATGAAAGGGATTGAGTGGGAAGCTCAACCCGAAGGTCCAACGAAGACATGGGAGAGAAACGAAGAATGAGAATGAATGACGATTAGCGGGACCTAATGAAACGAAGATGAAGGACGAGGGAGACGGCGTCGAAGGAGGTGACTTGCAGAGGGTGAGTGTGGCCAACGACGAGCTCGGGCGTGGGGAATGCAGGACCCGGCGTCTGTTTGTAGGCGATACGTGGAACCGTGGCGGCCACGTGTCAAGCGCGTCATCTTGATGCGTCATCGTCTGTGCTGCTCGACATCGCGTCTTCCGTCTTCCAGTTTTGCTCTTGGCCACCGTCGTTGCGCGTCGGCCGTCGTTCGCTCTTGTTGAAACAGTCGCTCTCTCCACAGTCTCCATGGTGGCCATGGCGATGGATATGCTCGTAACTTTGGCAATGCATAACGCACCGCCCAATGATCCTCCATCAGCGCTGCTCGAGCCTCAATGCCTCAAATTTCAATCAAAGTACGCCTCCCGACGAGACAGAATCAATGCAGATTGCGGATCTCCGAATTTTCCTCCGCACAGCTCCTCGGCGATGTGTAACCATTCAACAGCTCCTCATCACCGAGTTATGGCAAGACTGAGGGTGCGTATTGCTCTGCCGCGTTCTACTGCAGCATTGCTCCTGATCTCGCAATTTCTAGTTGCCGCTTCCGTGAAGCCGAGCGAGCCTCTTCACCGTCTGAATTCTAATCGAATCACCGCCCTATCAAGATGCAAGGGCCTCTCTCGTACCGTGAACGACATGCAGTTGCAGTGTGCACGAAGACGCTGTCATATGAGCATCCGTGAAACCCTCATACAACGTTCCAAGCGCTGCAACATCCGGCACAAAGAGGTGAACAGACTTCCATGCGATGAAGTATCAC
Source organism: Steccherinum ochraceum (assembly GCA_004332605.1). NCBI lineage: Eukaryota > Fungi > Basidiomycota > Agaricomycetes > Polyporales > Steccherinaceae > Steccherinum > Steccherinum ochraceum. The sequence goes on along the minus strand of RWJN01000116.1, from coordinate 62,605 downwards.
CAAATCGCGCATTTTGGAGCGGTATTGAAGATGAGCTGCCACACAATTGCGTACTGAGCGGCGAAAATGCACTCGATCAATGAGGTAAGTGGGCTTGGCAAACACAGCTCGTTGCAATACTCGTCGTTAACGTCCAGCGTTCATCTCTCTCATCGACAGGGATATAAGCAGCGGGCTTGCGTCGCATTGAACTTCAAAGAACTCTCCTTACAACTCTCACAGTCCGCCAGAAAATCAACAATGTCCTACCCTTCTTACACAGCGGCATATCCACCAGCCTCTGGCTACCCTCAATCAGGCTACCCTCCGCAATCTCAGTACGGCGCATCACCTCCCGGACCTCACGGCTACCCAGATAGTGGCTACGGTGGCTACCCACAGCAACACGGTAAGGTTCAGTTTCTTTTTTGAGGTAGCGTATCTCTGAGTGATAGCAATAGGTGGTCCCGGATTCCCACAACCTCCCTCAGAACCCGGATTCCATGTACCCTCGCAATCGCACGGAGGCTACAACGCGCAATATACTCCTTCATACGGACCCTCTTATGGTTCGCAAGCACCACCACCTCACAACCCACAGTATCCTGGTGCTACCGGCTACGGCGCACCTCCCGCTCAGTCACACTCAAGGTCGCACTCTCCCGTCCCTTCTCCACAAAGTCAGTATGGCTACGGCGCAGCGCCACCACACTCAAGCTATGGGCAACCCCACCACGACCAACATCGGTCTTCACCCGTTCCGCCTCCAAGCCAACACGGTTATGGCTCTCCTGCACCTCGACCTGCGGGACCCACACCTCCTGCCAGGTTTTATTACAACCAGAAGGACGGTTTCGACTGCTCTGGCTCTATTAAAGATGCGTCGGGCAAGACGGTGTTCAAGCTGAAGGACGAGGCAGACAAACACAGCTTCTTCACGGCGTATACAAAGTCACGGGTGAGTGTCGTGTTTTTATGCGTATGACATGGCATTGAAAAGATGAATGCAGCCTTTGGCCATTTCGCGAGCGGATGGAACCAAGATCGCCGAATTCCATTGGAAAGACAGCCCCGAGAAGGCCCAGTTGACGTGCTGGTCCGTCTGGGGTGCTCCCGGCAGCAAGGGTACCAAGCTGAAAGTAGCCAAAGAAGTTCTTGACCAAGAGTAAATCCTCCTTCCCCTCGGAGTTCTCAGGAATTTGTGATCTTACGTCTGCGTTTCAGTTTGAAGTTCCGTCTTCCAAGTGGTCAGGCCTTCGAATGGGATGGCCCGGATGCGACTGGCGTATGGGTGAGCGATCCCCGCGTGTTTTTTCAGCGTCCCGGATAATCAGGCTAATGCCATCGCAGAATCTCCTTGATCATCAGCAGCTGGAGGGCGAAGGCTTCGACGTCCGTGGCAAGACTCTCGCTCGCTACAGTCCTCACACCGAGACGACCGACGCTACGTTAGAAGTCTTGGGTGAAGGCATGGCAATTCCGGACTTGCTAGAAGCCATGGTCATGACGTGCGTAGCTGCGCGCAGCTCATTTAAGGTCTCCACATACTGATAGAGTGCCGTTTATCTTTCAGTTCCTTCCAACTGGAGTGGATGACTGATAACAAGGGTAACACTACGGAAGAGGTGTTGTCTGCTCTGGCCGACGCTCTGGATTCAAATTGAGCGACATGATTCAGTAGCTAGATGTTTACGACCGCCGTCACGACTCTCCCCACGAACACGCTGTCACTGGAACCGCCATCTGCACCAAATAATTAGGAACCGGCATCCCGCCACGCTGTACGATGATGTATGATGTATTGTGATAGATTTGCACGTCTAATTTATGGAGTGCATTGCTCTGGCAGTGACGTCGAGCGTGTCTGCGGAGGCTGGGTATGTTTTCGCGCTGCACGTGAAGGGGGCTTTGCGCAGGCCATGGGCACGTGGCCAAATGGTACCTTGTCCTCCTGTGCTTGATTGCGTACATTGCGAGGAGTTCGTATCGCCTTTGTGGATGCCCTGTCGTATGCACACATAAAGCCAAATTGGGGTGATCTAGGAGAACACAGCAGGCCGGTCGGATTTCAGATATAACAAGGGCTCGGGGACCAGAAAGAGTACAAGGCGACGGGCGCTGTGCGTATAGAAACGGCTCAGGCAGCGTTGATGGCGACGTTCGACTCCCTCATTGCAGACCTGACCCGCGACGTCCTCCGCGTCCAGCCCACCGACGCCCTCCAGTTCTGTGCAAACTGGTTCCAGTCGCGGTTGGAGGAGCAGCGCACCCGCACCCGGGATGCCCTAGCGTCCGCGCACGCTCACCCCTCCTCGTCGTCCCTCAACTTGCCCAGAGACCACTACCTCGATACCCCTCTCCATCCCTCTTCCGCCTCCTCATCCGTCGCCAAGCACGCTCCATCCCGTCCAAGCACCATGGACTCGTCCAGCCCATTCGGCACGCTGAATGTGCCCGGCAACGCCCTCCTCTCGGGCGACTCTCGCTCCAGCCGCGGTACACTCAACCAAGGTCCATTTAACCCCACCTTCTCCTTTGACGGCGCAGACACCTCCCCTTCGTCTCCCACCGACACCTCCGAGTCACCAAACCCCTTTGCCTCGTTCGCCAATGGCTCCGTCGTCTCTCCCGACGACGGCGACTACCTCCACGCGCCCTCCGCCACCATATTCGCCCGCCGGACGTCCGTCAGCGCGGAATCCATCGCCGTAGACCAAGAATCGAACGAACCACTCCCCGTGTTCCCCAAGACTCCCGACCAGCTCCGTCGTATCCGCGCCGCCACAGCCAACAACTTCATTTTCCGTGACCTCGATGAGGAGCAGGAGATCGGAGCGCTGAACGCCATGCAGGAGTTGAGAGTGGGCAAAGACGAGGTCGTGATCCGGCAGGGGGACGTTGGAGAATACTTCTACGTCGTCGAACGCGGGCTGTTGCATTGTTACATCCGGTCAGAGCCTCCTCCACCCTTCGCCAGCAATGCGACCTCGTCGCCAGAGAAATTCCTCCTCCCGGGATACCACCCTGAATTTGGCAAGAAAGTCGCAGATTGCGGAGAAGGCAGCTCTTTCGGTGAGCTCGCGTTGATGTACGGGCACCCTCGGGCTGCGTCTGTGGTCTCCCTAGAGCCCTGCACGCTGTGGTCACTCGACCGTATCACGTTCCGGACGATCATTCTCAAGGCTGCACACAGACGAAGGACGATGTACGAGCATTTTCTTTCCGCCGTGCCGCTGCTGGAGTCCTTGGGACCCGAGGATCGCAGCAAAATTGCAGACGCGCTGGTTAGTCGGGTGTACAGCGACGAACAAGCGGTGGTCAAGCAGGGAGAGATGGGAGACACATTCTTCTTCGTCGAAGAGGGAGAGGCCATCGTTACGAAGTCAACCCCTGGAGAGGACGGAGGAGCAGAAAAGGTGATAAACCACCTTCGGAAAGGAGACTACTTTGGAGGTGCGTCTGTTCCTTGTGTTCCATGCGTCCCACTTGCTCACAACTACCTCACAGAACTCTCACTGCTTCGTCTTGAACCGCGAGCCGCGACGGTCAGTGCGATCAAGCGCACTGACCCGAGCCAACCGAAATTGAAGGTGGCGGCGTTGGATGCACATGCGTTCACTCGTTTGCTTGGTCCTCTGCGCGAAATCATGGATCGTCATGCCGGACAAGCGTACTGAAGTGGAGTAGATCGGGCAACGTTGATCATCAATTCAGAGTTAAAGGACCTCATACCAATGTATTCTTGTGTGTTCTTTGATTTTGTCGACTGTTTTCCTCTCTCTCTGAGTACTTTGACTGTAGCTATTATTTAGGTGGATGGTATTGATAGCAAACGATGCTGGCAGCATAGAGCACAACAGAGTGACGCATCGTGGAGTGAAATGAATCGGAATGGCCGTCGTCAGTCACCCCCGACAATTATGGCCCTTATTTAAGCGTTCGGGTAGATGAGAAGGGTTTGGTGTAAGCGATCACCGTCATCGAATTGCTCCGAAATTGCCTTCTCCGTTGCTGTGTTCTCTCTCTGCAGCGACTCCATCCCGTACCGCCCGGCGCAATCATCTCACCACCCAGCGACATTGAAACGCAACCTGCGGCCGTGGGGTTGTGATGGCAACACGACTTTGCCATCCCGAACTGGCATTGCCTGGTGCTTTGAGCAATTTGGCAAGATGTTAGAGAACGCGGGAGTGATGAGGGATCGGGAGAGCAGCCGCCCACGTGTGGCTAGCGTCCTCGCCAAAGCACCGACCTTCCCAACGCTCCACCCCCATCTCCAGTTGGAGTCGGCTTTTGTCTTAACCCTTTCTTCCTCACGACCAACATCGTCTGCGAAGCTGGCTTCTTTCGCGACGCTTCCTTCACGCCTTAACTTCCTTTTGTCCTCCCCCCATTGTCCCCGGGACGCCCTTTGTCTTTCCCCCCGACACCAACTTGTGACTGCGCCCATTCGGCCACAACTCACGTTCTTTCACTTCTTTCCAGACATACCAACTCAACTCACCACCTCCGTCTGGAACGAACCGACATCTTGTCCCGCACTCCACGGAGAAAACTTGGTGGAGAGCGAACCATGGAGACCGTTCAGTACATCCGTGCACTTGAAGGACTTCATGCGAGGCTGGTTCCTCGTGCAGGCAACTCTGACTTGGATGGCTGTGAGTGCAATCTTTCTTTCTATATGAAGTTTCATAAGTTAATTGGAATTGTGCAGTACTTGGTGGCCTACTGTGAGCACTCCACACCTTTCACAATGCTGCTTTCAAGCATCTCATTTCCCATTCTATCTTCCAGGCAGAGCGGTGCTGCGAGTGGTTCCTCAGCTTCGCAGCCCGTGCGAGCAGGCTCCGACGACCCAGACACGTTGGGTGGACTGGCTAGCCAGCTTGGTATTCCTTTGGACAGCTTGACCAACGTTCCAACCCAGTCGGCGACGGATGCACAGCCCACTGCGTCGTCCCCTCCCACTGATATATCGTGAGTGACCGGTTCCGAGCCAGTCAACCGAACCAGTGCACATCTCGCAATCGTCGTATTTACCCTCTTGCCTTCAGCTTAACACCTTCTCCGACCCCTTCTCCTACACCTTCCTCCGACCCTGCTCAAACCTCTGACACAGCTACTTCGACTTCAGCCGCGACGGACGCGTCGACGTCCTCTACTCCGTCCCCTACGCAGTCGTCGACGTCCTCCACATCGGCTGCTACGGACTCTGCAACTAGCACACCTGCTGCAACCTCGTCCCCGCCGCCCTCTTCCTCTAACGCCTCCACTACTTCCACCGCCACTTCTACTGCACCGACCGACACTGCTACTGCCGTCGCAGCTGCTTCAGCACCGAAGTCTTTCATCCAGAACAAGGCATTGTCAATCCCTGTCCTGACTTTGTCTGGGATTGCGATCTTGATTCTGATTGTCTTGCTTGCTACGTGGTTCGTTCGTCGACGCCGACGCGTCAACGTGGAGAAGATCGTCGAAGGCATCTCCACAGATGACTTGGTGGGTCCCGCAGACGTTGAGAGAGGGAACGGAGGCGGGTTCGTGTCTGGGTTGGGCAACGGCTCCAAAGCGTTGCCTCCAAGCAACATGAACCGCCCTGCATACCGCACCACCCTGGGAGAAGGTGTTTTCCCGAATCGGCCTCTGCCTACCGCTCCTGCGGGTAGAGAGATGATGCAAACCGGCCCTCCGATGTTACCTCCATCTCGTGGCCCTGCTACTGCGTACGGATACCCGGGACAGTACCAGGACCCTCGACCAGCCTACCGGCCAGCTCCAGGTGCCCATCCCGGAACACCATATCCTTCGGCCTATCAGCAGACCCCGACTCCTCGTGGACGTGGTTTCGACGCTTCAGCGCCTTTGGCCAACCCATTCGATGACCCCAACGCGATGCACAACCCTGTGTCTACGGCTGCCTACCTTCCACCCGTCGATGCTGATAGCGGGCTCGTGCGGAAGGACAGCAAAGGATACCGCAAGCCGCCTCCTCCTTCGTTGGACGTGAACATCCGCGTCGAGCCCTCTCCGCCGTCTGCCACGAGCACTCGCTCTCACTCTGCGGCCTCGCACGACGGCCACCCTATGCAACTTCCCAGCAGCGTGAACACAGCCATCCCGCTCCCCCCTCTTCCTACGCCGTCTCCCATCAACCCCGCGTTCGTTGCGCTGCCGTTGACGCCTTTGCAATCGACGACTCCCGGAGTTCCTGAGGTTGGACGTTCTGGCACCGGCAGCTCAAGTGCCAGAAGGGCGTCGAGGCATAACTCGATGCTGAACGGACCTGTATCCCCCACCTCTGAGGGCCACGGATCTTCGGAGAGCTCGCATGCGAGGTCGCTGGACCCGACTCTTCCTCAGTTGCCTGTGGCCTCGCCTTTGCCGGCTGAGTTTGGATCTCGCTCGCCGCGGTCTGCCTCTCCTGAGGGTACGGCGATGAAGCCTACGCGCCAGCTGAAGGTATGTGTTCTGCAGATTCTCGATCATTATTCCTCTCGTCCTTATGCTTGCATCTCCCAGGTCGTCAACCAGTAAACCTGGGACCTCTCCATCGTTATGATCACTGATACCCTGTGATTATACTTATCTCCCTCCTTCTTTTTCACTTCCAAGTCCCAACCAACCATCCGCATTCCAGCTGTCGCCATCATTCACCCTTCTCCGCTGTACTCATCCAAGCTTCACGTTCACGTTGCACATAGCTGTTGTCTCGTCTCATCATTGTTTCTCCGCCTCCGTTATCGTACAACTCTTGACTCTCCTCACTCGCTCTAGCTGTCCATGCCGGCCACCTCAGCAGTGCCACCGTGTATCATTACTTAACATGTCCGTGTTTCCTTCCTTCTCTCATTTGCAAAATCCCCCTGTCTTTCCGTTGTTGCAATTGCTGGCAGTTCATTCCTGTATTCATAGTCATATTCCGTTTCTCTCCTTTCCGAGTTCTCATGATCATAATCTAAATGTGCGCTTTGGAGCGCGATAGTGCATTGGATGGCGTTGATCGAGTCGGGACTGCGTGATATACTGCATACGGATGGTATATGAACTAGAGATTGACATATGAGGGGGTAGGGTCAGCGTCGAGAGGAACGTCGATTTTCTAATCATCAATGTCCATCTTCAGTCCCCGCATCGGCCTTTTCACTCTTTTCACTCTTCTCCTGCTCCTCGTCATGCTCATCCTCCCTCACTTTCTTCTCATCCTCAAACCCCACACCTCGCTTCTTCTCATCCCCATCCTCCGAGTCGCCCCTCCTCACCTTCTTCCCAAACCTACCCAACGTCCCCCTCTTCTCCCTCCTCTCCAAATCCCACACCAACCAGGTCACCCCGAGCGTGGCGATCGCGACGCCGATCATGGCCCACATGCCTTTCGTGAACCGGGGCGCGTCGGTGGCTGGGTAGAAGACGAGCGGCCACCAGGCGTTGATCACGTTGTTCCACATACTATTAGGAAGAGGGACGAGGAGGGGTGTCAGCGGTCTGTCTGTCTATGAAGGAGGGACAGAAGGAAGGAAGACAGGCGGAGAAAAGGCGGAGACAGAAGTGTCAAGGTGTTGCTCGACAGGTTCTGTGATCGGCGCTGTCTACGCTGTGTGCTAAATGAAATGTCTCTCACTGCGCAGCTCACGGCGAGACAGAACATAGATGTGAAAGAAGGGCAAAGTGGTATATAGACCGCAACACCAGAAGAGATCCCAGAACAACATGAAAAACAGATTGGACTTGGACGTACTTCATGGAAGCAAGAACAACCGCACGCTCTTGATCGTCATCTGAACATATTTGGTTCGCCCAGCTGTGCGTTCCGCGGAGAAGAAAAGGAAGAGAAAGAAGATAAGTTCGTCGTTAGCCCAGCGGAAAGGAAGACGAGAGACGGCAAAGAAACACTCACGTGAATGTCGTTGCTTGTCCGGCATAGCTCGCGCCGGCGAGATCTATTCAAAAACGAAATGAGTACCACGTCGCGGAAATCAAGAACGCGTGGGCCGTGATGAATGAGGACAGGGGACGGACAGAGATGCAGGGAAGAAAATAAGTAGCGATCAGCTTTCTAATTCTCAGCAATTCAGTGGACGGGGAAGACGTACAATACGCGAAGAATTTGAGCCCAACAGGGCTCTTCCACACGAGGATGCATATACTCGCGACGATGACAGAGATCGACATGTAGACGAGCACAGGCCAACGGGCTCTGGAACGCGTCGAGTCTGTCCATGTTGCGCATACGAGAGTGGAGGCAATGGCGAAGGCTGTCATGCCAGAAGGGTAGTAGTCTGTGATTGTTGAATGTCGGACCGTTGAACATTAGAAGGGATAGTGGAGTATAAATCATACCAATTTGTTCCACCGTGTATCCTCCGATGGCTTTGAGCCATTGACCCATGAGGTTGTTGGACCCAAAGCTTTCCGTCTCTCCCGAGATTGCGAACTATTTCATCTCCGTCAGTCATCATCATCATCGGCTTCGTACTTGCCAGCATGAACATACCAGCAAGCTACATGCATACCACCTCCAGCTGCCCAGGACTCTGCGGAGTAAGTCCCAAGTAGGCCGTTTATGCGACACGTCTTGACGTGGTTCCAATCTGTCGGAGGACAGTAGACGTTCCTGATCACCATCGTTCAGTATCACTGACGGAACCAAGACAGAGCAACAGAGTATAAGATAGACAGAGAGCCATCCATTGGATTTTACTGAGGACGAACAAGAGACAAGGACGTACTTCTTCGGTCAAATAAAACGCCTTCGTGCTCGAGGGCACGTCCGGAAAGATCAGAAACCCGTAAAACGCGATTGGCAGCGTGATCACGCCGTCGATGATGAACCTGCAGTCGTCCGTTCGCTTTTCAGTCAACAATAGCTGAGTGAGCTTAATACTCACAACCACCGCCACCCGCTCCGATTCGCAATGCCATTGAGATTCCTACAGCGATCAACGAAAAGACGTATGTTAGGATCTCGATGGGTTGGTAAGAGACAAAGAAAGTAGACGCACTGATAGACCGCTGCCTGGAGCACTCCGGAGAATCTAGACGACGATGATAATCAGCATCGGGCATTATGACATCGATTGTCTCACTACTGACAATGTTCCTACGAGACCCGAGCTCGTGAAGATGCCGGAGCGTTTTCCGAGTTCACCAGATTTATACCACCTGAGAGAAAAGTTCAGTTGTGGTGACGTCAGACCACAGGCGAGTAAGAGTGATGGACTGGTACGTACGATCCGAGGATGTAGTGCGTCCCTACGAATGTAGAGGATTCTGCCATGCCTTGGAAGAACCGGATGGCGAATATCTGTAGAACGAGAGTGAGACCAGCGAACGATGCCTATGATACATTTCGACAGACCTGCTCGACATTTTTAACAGCACTCGTGCTATTACGAACAGTAAATCAGGATCTTCAGACTTTGGAAGGACAAGTGTGAAGCATACACACCAGAAAGTTAATACGCCCCAAAGGATGTGCATACACGGGAACCATATCCTGGGAGGCACGATCTGCAGCATCAAATTATCTTCCAACGCCTATTGTCAGCCAAACCATAACCCATGAGAAAGGAACCTCAAGAAACGCACTGGGTATCATTCCGACGATATAACCACACGTGAAAATCGTATTGATTTGCTGTGCGAGGATTTTCATACATGCATATGAGCTCAGCGATGACGTCGTAGACCATGTTCGGAACCGGAGCAACTCACGTTGAATTGGTTCCCGACCATGTTCAGCTCTTCTTTCATACCGGAGACGTACGCGTTCGAGACGTTCGATCGGTCGAGATCTGGTTTGCTCGATAAGCTTTTCCCTCTACATGCAGGTTCATGTAGACCCACAGTTCGTGAAATACTGTCAAAAGGTACCGAGAATGAGTACCGGGTATGAGACATAGAGGCAGTGACGTCATTTTGAGAAGAGACGTACCATAAGACAGCAATACGACAAGATGAACCAATCTATTTTCCACAGCAGCTTTCGCTCCGTTTTGCTTTGGGGCACGTCGCCCCACACAAAACGGCGAACGCTGGCTACAGTCAAGCCCATGGTATCTTGTGCTGTTGCCTCGGATGCCTAGATCGAAATGCCGTGTGTCAGATGCCAGTGGTCGTGTCGCGCTGGCAGTAAGAAGGAAAGAGAGGTGTCGACCCTCGCGGAGGTGAGATGTCGAGAAGCAAGAAGCAGCTTGTCGCCTGTGGTGCGATCGGAGCATTTTAAAGACGGCCAAGAAGCGAAATATCGTCTGACACTTGAAGCTGGTTGTTACTAGTTAGGTCTTAGCTTTTATAGGGTAACTTTTGGTAGGTTCGCAACAGGAAGACGTGGGACCATCTCTTCGCGTGTATAGGGAGCAAGTCGGGAGTACACTTATCCTTCTCGTGAGTCCTCTTCGACAATCGTTTTGAGAGATGAGCATCTTGTTGGCAATGGAAGCGCTGGGTAGCCGGGCTTGATCGATCTGATCGTGCGCAATCGCCTGCAGCGTCCAAACGGCAGTGATGTGGATGTACGAGCTCGAGCACGCGCAGAATGAGGATATGAGTCGACGAGCGGAAGCTTATGGTGGATTCACTTACTTATGGGAAGATACAGGTGCGCTACCTTGTCCTACTCGACTCCCTTCTTCTCTCAGCAGACTCCCACAGATTCGAAATAATGCTATGTCCGTTTCGCAGCTCTTCGAATCATGATGCTGGTACTGTACGAGCCCTGTAACGTACAACAAACTTCGGATTGCCGGGTTCTATGCAGATGATACATGTACCTCACGAGCAAGAGGGCTGGACGACTATTCAACTATACATAGACAGATGTTCAAGACAGACTTGATGCCAAGAACAAGGCTGACCGCATCCTCTATCACCGGTACTCCAAGAGTACAGTGGGTGTTGTCTCCTATGGAAAGGACTGGACCGCATACTGAATTTGCATGTACACCAAGCGTGCCACTGAGCTGCGCCATGACTGCGACGAAGTCCGGAGTGGGACCGTGAAGGAAGTCAAACCCGACTTCCACCGCCCACTCGGAAGATCGTTCAGCTCTGGAATGCTGTAGCCTTGTAAGTGCGATATCTGGACTGCTGTGTCTTCTCTTTTCAGCCAAACTCCACAGATCTTACACACTGCAACGAGTGCTATGTCCGTTTCATGGTCTGTTCGCAGCTTGTAGAAACATGTGCATGATTGCTTCTGATTCCATGGTGCTGCTACGCACAACACGTCTTCAACAGCTGGGCCCTACGCGCTCTATACATACAATACCTCATCCCGAGCGACTCGGACTCACCAACTGTGCAGATCTGCAAAACGGGCCTGACGCCAAGAACATGATTCACCGGTGCCACAGTGACCGGTGACCATCTACCCAACCGCGCCTCCTATGGAATCGACCACACTCCGGTGCGCATGCGCAGCTACTGGGCCGCAGACCCCTTGTACCACCGGACTGCGTCTATAGCAAAGCAAAGCTCCTGAGTGGGACCGTGAAGGAAGTGGAGGATTCGATTTCGATTTAGGTCCGGAGTGAGACCGCAAACTTGAAGGAAGTGCAAGCCGAGTGCCACTCGGGAGTTTGCTCCAGAGACTGTCATCTTCGCAATGTCAATGTCGAGAACAAGAACCCAAAGAAATAGCAGACAATAAACAAGACGACAGCTGCAAGATTGAGCATTGAGTATTGAGAGACAGAGATCATCGGAGGTCTTCGGCGTTCGGACGTCGGACGATCCGTCTTCGCCTTCGCCTTCGCTTGATGCCGCCTCCAAGTCCGTGGTCGCTGTTTCTGGGGAGCCCACATCACGGATGCATCAGCTGTAGTAGCAACAAGTACACGACTACGCCAGTCACTTGATGCGTCGTCCGATGATACGACCCTCCAGAACAGGTCTTGTGTACAAGAAAGATATCGATATTCGACACAGAATCCGCGTACGTTGATTCGATGATGTGGGTGGGATGGTATAACGTGAATTCTGTACAGTAACGTCCTTGCGAGAAGGGAATCTGGAAGGCTAAAATGAAGGGACCTCTCCCACGCGAGAGGGAGACTTGGGGTCCTGGAAGGCTGCTTCACGTTTGTGAGGGTGCGCGGTCCGATGTCATTCTAGTACTTGTTTTCGATGTTGTAGATCGAGTCATGTAGTATGAAATCCGATTTCTCGGTGGCGAGGATGGAATTTCGCTTCCGAAGACAAAACGAGTCTTATCCGGCGTCCATAGGAATTCGATTGCATTTTTTCTCGGAGGCATCAAGGTCTGCGCGTTCAACATCTCCGCGACGATTGAAAGTTGTTACGAAGATATGCTCACTTTTGTATGATCCGCTGTAGATTTTAGCACATACGATAGTCGGTTGGTTAACAATGTGAGCAAGGGGGTGGCGGCCGAAGCAGGGAAGAAGAGGTGAGTGCGTTGGTCAGCGCACCAAACTGAATCACCACGCATCAACCGCGAGCGAGCGTCGTGGCCGGAGGACTCGGAATTGAGCTGGATAGACTCCGAGATAAAGCTAGCAGGCACTGCGATTTGTGGAACCGCAGTCTTTGTCGAGCCATGTCTCGAGCGATCAGAGACGCGTCTGGATAGATCAGGACAGGACTGCGAAGCCAAAGTAAGGATGGGCGGAGGAGGAGGGAGGACGGGGCTCGCACGGGAATGAAACCGTTGCTTGGCCGGCATTTCCGAGGAAAGGGTACCGCCCGGGGAGCGCCGACGAGAAACGGCTGAGTCATCGCAGGTTTGTATGCCGGTGGAAAGCAGTGCCGATCGAAGGAGATGGGAATCGGGGGTCGCAGAGATTTACGCATTTGCATTGACCAACGGTGATGTGCGCGTCGACGATCGCATTCGCGTCGGATGAGACGTTGGTGGCAGCTGGGGGATCTGTCGAGGAAAACCTCAAGGTTCGACGTTCAGATGTGCAGTGGCCCGGGGCAGAGAGGAGGGGGACGGTGGGAGGAGCCGAGGAGCCGGGAGACACGGAGACGCCGGAACAGACGCCGAGACCGATTGGTGACGCCATCCCGAGGCTGCTTTGGGCTGTTGGCCTCTGCTCCTCCTCCTCCTCCTCTGGCGGCGGTGGACCTACAAGGACGCACATCCGGACACGATTACCACGGTCCATTCTTGCCCCTTCGCCGCGCGGAGGCAGTTTCAGGTGCAGTCGAACTCGAAGATATTCTCCATTTTCCAGCTCGTTCTACCGCGTTCGGTCTGCTGAACTGAGCCAAATGACGTGACCCACTTCCGCGAATCCAGCCTCTTCGCACAGATTCCCCTTGGTCGATCTGCCACCGGAGGGACCCCGTCTACCAAGCTGCCGCGCATCCAGTCGACTGTTCCGGTTGATGGCGTTATGTCTAGTCGCTGTGTCTGCTTTCCCACTTTTCTGCGCGGACGCCTGCCATGTTCTTCTGTTAGTCAGATACCAAATACCCGACCCTCCGACCATGTCGCCCATGATTCAACCTGCATCTGCATCTCTTCATCTGCTGCTGCCCAACACTGCAGCCCGCCGCTCGCTGTGCCCAGAGACCCCTTCTCTCTGTCCGATTTTCGCCGTCCCCCTTCCTAGTCAGCCTCATTTATACGCCTCCCCCCTTTTCCGTTATAAACCCGTCCCGTCCTGCCCTCCTCCTTCTGAATCCCCTCCCCGCCGCACGCATCCTTCCGTCTGCCCGATCCCCCCTGTCTCTCTTCTCCTCATCCCACCCATCATGAGGTCCTCTTGGAGAGTCATCCCCTTCCTCATTCCCGCCCTCGCTGCGGCATTCGCCTTCGCTGCACCTCCATCCCCTCACTCTGAGGTCGCTCTCGAGCACTTGGACGTCGCCCCCCAGCATGAGGCTCTCCTGTACAAAAGGGACGGACATGGACACCACCACATGGGAGCGCCCCTCACCGAGCTCAACGAAACCGAAGTCCTAATGTACCACGCACCGACGCCACCATCCTATTACACGATCGATTTTGAGGGCGACGGTCCTCTTAATGAGAAGAGGTATCCCGGTCTAATGGGTCTCCATGTGCTGTTCATGGGGCTGGCATTCTTCGGTGCTCTGCCAATAGGTGCGTGTGTACAGTTCTTCGTGTCTCGGCTAGGTTACCTACGTATTCTTTTGTATTGTATACAGGCATTGCTCTTCGCTCCGTGAAGCATGCCTGGCACGGGTTCTCCGTAATCGCATTCTGGTCGTTCGTGGTTCTTGGGTTGTCCGCCGGTGGACTATACAACAAGCTTACGCCGAACATGTAAGTTCTCTCAACTCTATATCTCGATGTCACGTGTTGCTAATTGACATGGCGTCATTTTCCCCGGTGTTCTAACTCACCAGGTACGAAGGCAATAAGCACAGTATCCTAGGCTATTTTGTCCTCCTCTTTGCTCTCGTTATATCGGCTGTCGACGTGATCGCATTGGCAGGTCGCTTAGTTGGCTATATCAAGGCCATCCGCTCAGGCGAAGAGACGTTTGGTGTCAAGGCAGCCTGGAATATCGTCGTTCTTGACCGGGAGCAACGCGCGCCGGCGAACGCCGCAGAGTACACCAACCTCGTCGTCGAGGATCCGGAGGAATATGATACCGCCGAGCTCAAAGCTCGAGAAATCGAAGAGGAGGGCGAGTCTGAGCCTCTTCATGTTAGACGGGCACGTTTTGTAGATCCCATTGATACCACCGCCGCCTCCGCTCCCTCCGATCCTCACGACGAAACCGCTGAGTGGGCCAACAACGTTGAGCCTCACGAGGTCTTCCCTCGCTCCGCGGCCTCCGATCGCACGCTCTTTGGACCGCGCTCGCCCAGGGGGTCGTTGCATTCAGACGAGACTTTGCAAGAGTCTTCGTACTGGATCTCGACCACGAAGACGTCCCTTCTCAGACGCGTCGGACGTGGAGTTTTCGCCACTGCGGAGCGAGTTCTGGTGTTTGCGGGGTATTTGCAGCTCATCACGGGTATCGTGGAGTATACTGGTGGTTGCAGGGAGAACTATGTGAACGGGTGTTTGGCTCACTTGATCAGTGCGTCTCTGATCTCTTTCTCGTTAAAATACTGTCACTAATCGCGTTTTACAGAGGGTTCTATCTTTTGGGCTTACGGCCTTGTCACGTTCGCCCGCTTCTTGGGTTCGTTCTCTGAACATGGATGGGCATGGAACAGGGCACCTTCGCGCTCGTACCCGTCAGCGGAATTCGTCGAATCTTTCGTGATCTTCTTGTACGGAATCACCAACACCTGGATGGAACGCTTCGGTGCGCTTCCAGGAGACCCCTTCACCACCAAGCAAGTCCAACACATCTCCATTGCTGTGATGTTCTGGTTCGCCGGTCTCGTTGGTATGGGCATTGAATCGAAGAGGGTCCGCAGATGGCTCGCTTCAGGGTCCACCGCTGCTGTGCCTGAGGCACTTCGATCACAGGAAGCTGTTGCCGAGCCCCCAAGCTACATCGCATCCTTCAACCCATTCCCCGCTCTGTGCATCGGCGTCACCGGCGCCGCCATGGCTGCCCACGCCCAGTCGTATCTGTTCCAAGTGCAGATCCACATGCTCTGGGGCAACCTCCTTACCGCGTTTGCCGTCCTCCGATGCCTCACCTACTTCTTCCTGTGGCTCGGCCCTCCCCGCTCCATCCTCCCCTCCCGCCCGCCCACCGAGGCGCTCGCAGCGTTCTTCCTCGCGTGTGGTGGTCTGGTGTTCATGTTCTCCACGGAGGAGGTGACCATCGCGGCGATGCGCAGGGGGCACGACGACATGATGATGTTCTTGAACGTCGCCGTCGCCGTGACGTGTCTGGCGTGCTGTTGGGTGCTCGGCGTCGTCGCGTTCAAGGGGTGGCTGAAGAGCCATACGCACGCCACCATGAAGTTCCACAGCTCTGCATGATCACATAGAGTCGCTGTCGGGTTTTCTCTTCTTCTGGGTTTTGCTCTTTCATCTTCTGAGTATCTTCGTTGCTTTCACACCGGTTTTTCCCCCGCATTGCATTGTTAGTTACATCGTTCATCGTCCCATAGTAATTCCTCATCCGACTCATCTGTCACATACCGCTTCCACCATCCCCCTCATCCCATCCCCCTTTTCTTTTACTTATTGCATCCATCCCCTGCCGAGTACACTGCTGTTACTCGCTGTAATTGACCTCCCTGTTGTCCTCCACCACCACCTTTACCATAGTTCCCATCCTCTGTTGTTGTTGTTTTACTCAACGACATCCCCTTTACGCCTTCACCCACGATCTCCCGACCTTTCCCGATCCGTAGCTCTACAGCTGTATCACCTACCTACTACCCCCCTCCGAGTCCCCATCCTACCCCTTCCCACATCCCATCCTATCTCACATTCGCATGATGCGCTCTGCCGTACTTTTTTACCCCCCGTTTTGACGACGCGACACCCGCCGCATGTATCATGAAACGAAGTTCCCCCCGACCCAGTTTAACGAGTAATAAAAACAGTTCCAGCCTATCCCACGGATGCTCGCCGAGAATATATTGTGTGAGTGAGCTCCACTTGAGCTTGTCGTCGTCGACACGAATGTGCGTTGTCTCGGGTGCGCACTGCGCAAGTCGAGCCCGATCTTGTCGTATCGGATGGCGTCGGTGACGTTGGGATTCGTAAACGCGATTACGATTAGTATTCACAGTGCAGCACGTACGTACTGCACACTAGTAGATTGACAAGGAGCTTAGAATAAAGCAGGGACATGCACACCGGATGCTAACAGCCCATAATCCGCCAACGCTCCCACCCAAATCCAGAACCCAGCCCAACCACATCCGACAAACCCCTTCCAACAGCTCACCCGACTATTGAAATCCGTCCTCCTCAAGATCCTCGCCAACTTGACGGCAGCGACGCCCACGCCCGCGTAGAAAGGCAACGTATGCGCGTTGTGGTACCCGGCGAAGGTGATGAGCGAGAGGGAGGACGCGGTGAAGGTAGAGAGGATTAGGCGGGTCTGTGCGCCGAAGAGGAGGGCGGTGGATCGGATCCCGACGGTGACGTCGTCGAATTTGTCTTGGTGCGCGTAGATGGTGTCGTAGACGATCGTCCAGAGGAAGGAGCCGGCGTAGAGGGGGAGGCAGATGCTCCAGTCTACTGCGCCTGCGATGGCGGACCATCCGAGCAAGGCTCCCCAGTTGAATGCGAGGCCTACAGTGTCGTTTGTGTTGAAGGAAATATGAGGGAACATAGTCAGGGGAACATACCTAGGACGGCTTGTGGCCAGTATGTGATCCTTTTCATGAAGGGGTAGATTGTCACGAGAGACAGGGATGACGCGCCGAGGTATATGCTATTCAATCCTCAGAATCAGTCATCGGGTCTTTTTCGAGAGTGAAGCGACAACGTACCTATACCAATTCAACTGCGTCAGAACGACCAGGCCTGCACTAAGGTTCAGCCCCAGGAAACCGACGGCTTGCGCTGTCGTGATATCTCCTCTCGCTAATGGTCTATCCTTCGTTCGTTCTTTCCTTCACCACACGCGTTGACAGAGAGCACATTACAGTTCAGAAGTTAGAAACATGCCTGGCGAGAAAGAAGTATTAAACTCACCGACAGCCTTGTCCAGCTTGCGATCCCACATGTCATTGATGATGCACCCCGCCCCTCGCATAATGACGGCTCCTACGCCAAAGAGACCCAGGTATTTCACAGAGGCCATAAATGGCACGTCCAAGTGATACGACGCCATGGTTATAGACCATGCTGTAAACGCAGACAACTTAGTAAAGAACCTAGTCGGCTGGCAGACTACGAAACGCACCACATGGAATGAACAGGAGACCAGACCCAATGGGCTTGTCAGCGCGTATGAGACGAAGATATGGTTGGGCTTTCGTCGGAAAGCGGTCAATCCACGATGCAGGAGGTGGAGGTACAACAGGTGCATCTGGACTTGTGGTTGTTGCGAGTGTCCTAGCTGGGGCGATACTTAGAGTTGCGGCAGCGGGTGCGCGACGAGAAGACCGGGTAGCGTGGAAGCGAAGGCTCCAGCATGCTTTTGTGGAGGAGAGAACGGCCGAGTGATTGAGACGTGTTCGGGGAAGAGAAGAGAGATGGGAGTAGCGGACAAGGAGGGGTCGCATGGCTGGTGATGGTCACCTGGAATAGACCAGTTTGCGAAGAGACGCTCGGTCGCATGGAGGATCGACGACGGGCGCTTGATGCTTGCAATCACCTGCAGAACATCGAGGGAGCGAAGAGACAGCTCGATGCTCTTGGAGATCCTGCCACACTTGCTCTTACATTCCGCGGAGACCCTGTTAATACATCAAGGAGCTCTCGCGATATATTGGCGGATATGTCGACTTTTCTGCAGCACCGTGGTGGAACGTCGAAGCGGGCGAAGATTCAGACGGTTCATCGGAAGAGGAATTGAGTTCGAGTGACTGATAGTATGCGCGTTTGCTAAAACAATACATCCGTTGACATGACTGCTTGAAAGTGCAGGTGAGAGGAGGGCGACAGATGCAGAAGAATACAGGACAGAAATCAGAACGCCTTCAGGTATCATCGTCTACTCCCATTCCTTTGCCAGCTTGAAAGACCATTCCCAATCTGCCGTTATTGAAACAGAATCAGTAGAAAATACGCTAGCACAAGAACAAGGACGTACCAGCATAAACATGCCCATCATCGTCGAGAACGCGACTGCGAACGTGGTAGGTACCTGACCGTGCCAACATTCCGGATGGCGATTCCTCCGGGTCGAAGTTCTTGACATACGCCTCTCCCTTAGGGTGAGGTCCATACGATCCAAGCATTTGTTCCATCTTATCAACTGTGACAGATCGACTCACATCAGGACACTAAACCTCAAATCGGAAGACAAGCTTCGGACTCACCCCTGACACCACTACGTTTGACAACCTGCATGTATCGAACGCCCTGAAGATGTCTAGTCAGTGCGCGTCCGGTATTCTATGAGAGTGTCACCGCCTACTTACCGAACAGATACCGTGGTTCACCTTAAAGGTGATACGAACACTGTCACACACTGGGATGAGCCACTTCAAGGTTACAAAAAGGTAGGCGACGCACTTGTACTCAACACCCTCCTTGATCACGAACGGATTTTTCTTGACCTGTGCTAATTGCGCCGGATCGTGGATATTCATCTTCAAAGTCCTGCCAGCTGGCAAAGTCGCCGAGGCAAGCTCAAGCGTTTCAACAGTGACCTGGAAGCACAGAACACGTTAGCACGTCCATTCATGAACGACGGATGCGTCCAGGGCGAAGTAGAGCCCACACTGACCTGTGGACCTGAAGCAGCAGCACCGGTGGCACCAGGAACGATACCGAGGCTGGCCTTCCAGCGGGCCAAGCTCTCATCTTCCGCATCTAGGTTGGCATACTCCTCCACCGTCTTGGCAGCACCGATCTTGTAACCTGATGAAGATAGGTTCAACGAATCGTCGAAGGCTGGAGCAGATGGGATGCCATACCGGGGGTGGAGCTTGGGGCAAATTCGTCGTCTTCGTGAGGCTAGAGTTAGGATTTAGCTGCGGTATGGCACAGCTTATGATAAGAACGCACTGCAGACATGACTATGGAGAAGACTGAGAGGAGATGAAGAAGTTGTGGGTTGGTAGAGACCGCGGACAGCCTGGAGGGCAGTGAGCAGGCTGGGACGCGTGCAGTTTTCCCACGCGTGCTAATCGCTTGTTGCCGAAATTGCTCCCTCACTATGTACACCAGGCGCCCATAATCACATTTTGCTTCCGGGCAATGTACATGGCTGCTCCAACTTGTGTGTGTCCGCAGTCGGACCTTACTTTTGGGGTTGTACGCTGAAGAAGAAAACGTAGATCGCGGGGTATGCGAGCAACCTCGAAAGATAGAGAATTGAGATTATAGGGGACTTGATACAACGTGGCGACCGCTACTGGATACGAAAGCACTTCCTACGAACTATACTGGCAACGAGACGGATTCAACGATGATATACACTAGGTGACTCCAAATAAATAAACTCAGATGCTACTTCTAGCACGCAAAGCGTAAATCGCTCAGCGAGGTGAAGAGAGATGAACGATAGACACAAAAATAAAGCAACACTGATCTTAGGAGCAATGCTTGTGGTCTCGTAACCTCCGAAGATGAGAGTAGCTCACGGGCCTTCCCCATCAGACGAGCACTTCCACAGGAACAAGACTGTGCATGTTGTCTATGCATCGTGTAAGTGCCCGACATGGTCAACGGAGTATACAAGTGACTCGCCTCCTTTGAACCAACACTTCCCTTTGCTCAGGTGGAAGCAGCGCGTGCCACTGGGACAAACATGACCCTAGAGCCCACGACAAGGTGTGAGAACTGAGGCCAATCGCAGAATGTGCGGCACACGTAGATACACTCACCCAGCAGCAATTGTCTCCGTATGGACAATCCAGCCCTAACGGCGAATTGTGAGCTACCATTTGATTTCGGGTAGTACGGGTGGACGTACCGTTCTTGAGATAGTTGCATGGCGCCTTCTTCGCGTTCTTCGCAAGAGTGTCCAGTTGTTCAGGGGTCAACAACCAGTCATGTGAGTACTTGCAACCTGCCTGAGAGAAGGTTTTAGCTTTCATACGGACGGAACTTCGGGTCGTGAGATACGCTTACACCCTTCGAACAGGACATGAGGTAGTGTTCGTTGCATGGCGGAGGATTTTCTGTGGAGTAAGCGACGTTAGTATTGAACGCGAGGACAATGATGCGCAATGACGCTCACGTTTGTGGAGGGGCTAATCAACGGCGATTAACATGTTATGTCCAAAACGGTCGAGATGTACTTACTTTCGTGGGGTCTATCAGTCTCCCTACACTGTCCTGGCTCTGAGAGCTGGTGAGAGAAGAATGCGTTTCGGATTCAGGACTGATGAGCCCGCCGGTGGTAGTAAGATGCGACATATTTGGTGTGGGTAGGGTGATAGGGCCGGGAACCGGGCGCGGACAAATGACTTGTTGCTTCCGCGGCATGAATATGTCTTCGGCGGGAATGCTTGGTAGCGCGAATTGCAGGAAGTCCTTGGAAGGTTCGGTATGACCCAGGAGAAGCACAAGTTTCCCGAGCAGCTCTTCTTTGCCTAATTCGTTCAGTATAGACAGGTAATCTCCATCACGTCCACCTGTAAATTTCCGACGTTAGTTGTCGAATACAAGATAGCAGTGGAGGTTCGGGACACCGTACCGCACAAAAACACGCGAAGCGTCTGCGGGAACCTCACATAGGTCGAAAGATATTCTGTAGTACGCAATTTGGATCAGCCACCGTGGAACGCGGTCACGTATCCGAGGGTCTTACCCCGGATTTTGAGTTCTACACCATCCGACGCGGGACCAACATCAACGACTAGGAAACGCGGAGAAGCCAAGCTGAATCCCAGAAGGAACGCGTTGAATTGCTCGGTGGTGCAGGAATTTCCTCCGAGAAGTTCGGCCAGGAGCCCCTGGCGGTTGATGAAAAGCGTTATCCAAAACGAAAGCCGGCCAAATACTTGGATGTCTTCCTGGGAGAGGTATTCTGCAATGAGCCCTGTGAGTGATTGCGCGGCCTTTCTGCCTCCTTGTTGGCCCTGGGTCAGGAAGGATGAGTGGAACAGGTTGACGTTTCCATCGACAGCGCAATGGATGAGAGGATTCTGGCTCTGTTGGGATCGTTCAGTGGACAGGTTTTCGACGGAATGTAGTGTTTCATATGGTAGGGAACGTACCTTAATGAACGAGAGGGTAGAAATTTGGCGATTAAATGTGGCGACCTGCACATTATGCGACTTCTTCTCGCGTTCGGCAGCGTCGCGTATAGTAGAGTGTGCTTGCTTCCAGACGGCAAGCTCGAGCTCGAGTTCGGAGACACGAGTTTCGAGCTCGGAGTTGCGGTTGACGGTGAGCGTAGAGAGGTCTGATGAACATTCGCGGGAAGGTGTCAGTTGCGCGGAAGGGCGTCTGAGCGCCTTTGAGAGGCGGACGCATGATTGTTGTAGACATACCTAGGAGCCGCGTCAGAGCATCATCCCTAGGAGGGAGTTCGTCGCAACGGGGTCGAAAGGCATCAGCATAGTGCTGGACATGATACGAAAGGAACTTCTCTTGCCAGAGCTGCTTGTTGACATCCGCCGGGGCCATGAGCGGATAGTGAGCGTATGGGGAGGGACTTGGGGTTCTCCAGAGTGGTGAAGCGAAGCAGGGGAGGGCGAGGAATGCTGAGATATATAACCGCCGAGGACATGTTGATTCATGGTGCCAGTCAAGATGCGGCGGTGAGCTTGCGAGATCCCTGGAACAGCTTCCTGCCCGCAATTGGGACCCCTCCGCAGAACGAGGAGAATCCCGGCCAGCTTCCTATCCCACGAATGTTGATCCTGCTGTTGCAGTTTTCAACATTCCCTTAACCCAAAACGAGTCTACATAATAGCCCGATTGCATTCCTCAGCGCTCCCGGCGGCATTGGTATGGTGCAACAATCTTGCAGGTCTATGAATAGCCGTAAGCACATCGCCAGGTCCCTCTCCTCCTCGTAGCGCCAGCGTAAAAGACCCGTTAGAGTTGCGTCGTCCTATTCCACCATCGATCGCCCTCCGCACCGGTCAATGGACGCGAGCGCATGCCCAATCGTACAAGTCGAATCTCGAGCCGAAATGTACTAATCGAGCACCGGAACAGCTTTTCCCGATGCGTGTGTCGTGCAACCACTCACCGAATACAGGACCCTCAGATGCGCCACAAAGGTGCGGGCTACGCGCCGTTCCATCGCTCTGCCATAGTCTGCCATGGGTACACGCATGGTGGCACCAGTGGCACGTGAGCTCTTCCATTGTACAGTGCATCTCAGGCTACGGTTACAAACGGCACTCGAGATGCGACTATCACGAGAAGTGGTCAATTGAACCCCTGATTGTTCATCAGCTACTCCGAATGCATCCCAGCTTCGAGAACAGCCACGGTTGTTAGCATCTGTACGAGGATAGCGCGATACAGTCAACTCACCCGCGATAAATTTACAGGTCCCTAGCTTGTAGTAGAAGCATTTGCTTGACATGGGGCACTTGTGGCCATAGCAGCACTGGTCGCCGAACGGGCAGCCGTCACCTAGGAAAAGAATCCTTCTCAGCTTCGGGTCAAAATCAAATGTTTCAATGGGTTCAGGTACCTTTGTTCATCGCGGCACAAGGCGACTTCTTCGCAAGTTCTCGCATATCCTCGAATTCTTCCGGTGTGAGCAGGTAATCATGCGCGTACGAGCATTTGTCCCCGAACTTGCATTGTCCGTTTGTGAGATAGAAGATATTGCACGGAGGCGGTACCTCTGCACCGGGCATAGCTCAAGATCAACAGATGCGACGTGAAACGTAGAAGATCCTTACGCTTGGAGAGAGGCTATTGAAAGGAAAATCAGTGATATTGATGGTGAAATTGAGTATTTGCACCCACCTTAGACGAGTCGATACGACGTGTTCGAGGCGGTGAGGAAGGGCGGGGACTGTACTCAAAGATCGTGAGCAAGAATCAAGACTGGAAAGCGATGTGCATAACAAACCCGCGCCATGTCTGCGCTTTCGTTGCAACGCCGGTCGCCTGCAGCGCAGACTTATAGCTAATAGGACTAAAGGGAGCAGCGCTCGCAGGGATACTCGTGAGCACGGGAGAATTTCCGCTCGACGTCTCGAGATTGAGCCCGAGAGGCATAGGAGGTGAGGTATCGGGACTCTTCACATTCGGCACCTGGTACTTTGAAATTTGATCTTCTAATTTATCGGGCTCGAAGAGGTCATCAACTGTCAAGGTTGGGAGTGAAAAAGTTCCGTAACCTGCGGCCATGGACTTGTATCCTTGCAGAAGGACCAGTTTGTTGCCATGGCCAGCGGTCAGGATAGATCGAATAGTGTTGGTGTATCCGTTGTCGTGGCAGCCTACGTGAACAACGCGTTAGACGCGCTCATGTAGTCGGTGGAAGGAGCCACTCGCCTCCAAAGATTATCTTTGTTGTCTGCACGGACCTAGACTCGTCTTCCAAGTAGGCTACACCCGGAAAATCAGATTTACGCCATGCCGATCCGGAGGTGAAGTTCAACGTACCTCGAAGCTTGGCATCGACAGCTTCCTTACCGCACCCAACGTCCAGAAATATGAACCTTTCGGTGGCTTGATTGAACCCAATGATGAAGTCTTCGAGGTTTCGAGCTGCGACCTCATGTCCACATCTCTTGAACGTGTTTGCCAATCCTTGCTTGTTGACGAAGACATAGACGTAGATCTGGGCATTCTCGGTGCGGACCAGAGTCTTGAGCGAGTCAGACAACATCGCTGCTGCCACTCGTCCGCCAGCTTGACCCTGGATAATCAAGGTGCGCAGAAAAATATAGCCGTCACCATCGACGAGGCAAACGGCGCGGCGGTCCTGAGTCTGTTTCAACGGTCAGCCGAGGCGGGTCTGATATCGACACGGATACATACTGTCACTATATGCTCGTTTGCAACCATCTGTCGCTTCAACATCTTGATCTCGGCCTTTAATTCATCCTTCTCCTTTGCAGACTGCACATCGATCTTCCTAAAGTAGTCGTTGAAACGATTGCTACTATCGAGCTCCTCCTTAAGTCCAGCCAGTTCTTTATTGCACTCGGCGAGCTGGGTTTCAATATAGCGAAAGACATCATCTAGATGAATATTTTGTCAGCTTTTGACGGTGTTGAATACAACAGACGTCTGACCTTGCAATCCCTGCATGTTGCGTTGTCTGTGCGCCACTCACATTAAACGTAGTCAACAACCATCGGTCATGAGCACTCACACTATCTCCGCCACCTTCATATTCATGTCAGTGGTTAATTCTACCATTGCGAGTGCGAAAGACGGGAGACGTGCTGCTGAGTGGGAGAGAGGGGGAAACAAGAATACTGGCAATGTGGCGAGTCTTTCATGTATATAAGCTCCCAGTCACGACTTGAAGAGAGCTTTGCGCCGCGGAAAGCGTGCGAAGACTTGAGCCTCGAGCACGCTGTATGAGCATGCCGTAGCCACAAACAAAGAGAGTTTGATGAGGGTTGTCTGGATGCGCCATTCAGAACCTAGCAGAACCTCACTATGGACACATCAGCGCTCTCTCGAGCACTAGGAAGGAACAAAAGGAACCATGAGCACGTTATGATTGGATTCCTAGGATCCATGACGGACAGGATCACTCACTTGGGCCAAGAGATCATTCCGAGAGTCGACGGAATGAGTACAGCATGCGATGAAGGCAAGTAATGCCATTGCATTCCCCTTAGCTGTTGCTGTGCATTCAGTGCCAGAACGTGTCGACCCAAAGAAAGGTGTCTCTCCAGCAATGACCAAAGGGTCTCGTTTGAGAATGGCTCAATGCAGTGTCCGTCCGTTTTACGCCACTCTGTAAACAATGGACGAGACACGACAATGGATATGGATGGGTGACGATGTGAAGATGATGAGTTCAACTTGTTGTCTCTGCGACAGCTGACGACGGGCGCCCACACACGCAAACTTCCGATGGAAAATGGCCGGAGGCTCCCGCCGACTCCCGACTCCCAAGTCCTTCCAGACATGCATCAACATCGACACAACTTGTACAAGTATCACTGCGAGACCTGTGAGGTAAGTTACTTCGCTAGATAATCTCTGCGCTGTTTACTAACTCAAGATCCCAGTCAACCGAGTCAAAATTCGACAGGTTCGACCTGCAGGAGCACACTGGCAAGCAGCAGCATATCATGCGAAAAGACTCGACTCCACAATCACTCTTCGCTTTGGAGTCTGGACAAAATTTCTGGAAGGAAGATTGCTGCATTTTGTTGCCGATGCGGAATATTTTCACTGCTACCAGCGACATCAGTCATTGGACTCTCAGACAGGCCTCACAGTCGATTTCGCTACGTTGTCCTACTCGGTTCAAATTTGAAGGCTTGCAATGCGGCAAAACACTCTGTGATCCTCAGCATGGTGGTACTCATCTGACTGGAGTCGGTGAACTACGCGTGGAAAACGGATAACCGTCAAGTAACCTTGCTAGCGAGCTCGTCCTCCACGTCATGTGGTCCTGTGACATTCATCTTTCGAACATGCGAACTCCACTTTGAGCTTCTGCCTCCTCGGCATGAATGAGTGGTACGCTTGTTTTCTGATTTCGGACTACGTTCACAAGCTTACTTAGCGCAGTATATATACAGCGACCGCATATCAGCCCTCATCGGTCCTTCTCCCGATACTCTCTCGGTGTCACCAGCATGCCTTCCCCAATACGCTCCAGAGACGCAGATTCTTTACAGACCGAGAAACAAACGGATGTGAAGGTGGGAGTGCCCTCTGACGTCTCGGAGTACGAAGATCAACTTCGCGAGGCTGCTCCGAAGCTACGCGGTCGTCAACTTACTGCTGCGCTTGCATTTGTGGCAGGCACTGGGTTCACGTTGTTTGGGTGCGTCGAACGGACATACTCAAGTTTCCGAACTTCGAGACTCATGTAACCTAATACGGTGCAGGTATGATCAGGGTGTTATGTCCGCCCTTCTTACCGCTAAGCAGGTCCGTAATACGTGCTGCATGGCCTATTCATTCACGGCATCTTGATGTCTGCCATGCCAGTTTGAGCGAGTATTCCCCCAAGTCGCGGTCAACGCCACGTTGCAAAGTTTCATCGTAGCCATCTACGTAGGTCCCTTGCTTCGTGTTGGCCATCCAGGGAGTGATCGAGCTTCTCAACAGGAAATTGGGTGTCTTGTGGGCGCTCTCTCAAATCTATGGGTTGGTGATCGTCTCGGTCGGCGGAAGACAATTGTCCTGGGCGGTGTCATCATGATCATCGGTGCTATTCTTCAAGCCACATCGTTCAGCTACGCGCAGATGGTAGTCGCACGAATTATCACGGGATTGGGAAATGGCTTGAACGTGAGTTGCTGTGATGATTTCGTGCACAGAGACTCACGGATCTTGGGTCATTCAGACTTCGACCGTTCCATCATATCATGCAGAATGCTCCCCAGCGGCAAAGAGAGGCAGCTTTATCATGATAGAGGGAAGTTTGATTACATTTGGCATCATGGTTTCGTGAGTGTTTCACAGATATGCAAATATTGTATGCCGACCTATCATGTGCATCTTTCAGTTATGTATGTTCACGACCTGCCCGCATTCGTCCAGGATATTGACCCATTTTGGTGACAGTGGATAGATTTCGCATTGTGAGTGTGCTGTCCGGTCTGGTCCAGTGCTTGCTTACGCAAGATGCTCTAGGTTTTGGGCCTCTGGTTCCTCTGCGCAATGGCGAGTTCCCATTGCACTACAGATCATATTCGCACTCATCATGATTGGGGGAATATTCTACGTGAGTCACAGTCGCGACTGCCTACGATTGGTGTCTGATTCGAGCTGGACAGCTTCCCGAGTCTCCGCGATGGTGCAGATTGTTTATGCTGCGCTGATGGTCAATATTGTACTGACATGGGCAACAGGCTGGCCAAGGAGGGTAGAAACATTGAAGCACTGGCTGTAATCTGCGCCCTGGAAGACAAACCATACAACGACCCCGGGGTACAGCAAACATATCTCGGTATCCGTGAAGCAGTTGCGATTGAGACAGGTTCCGACTCTGGACGGTCTCCACTGCGCGAGATCTTCACAGGTGGTCGCTCGCAGAACTTCCGACGTGCTTTCTTAGGTGTCGTCAATCAATGCTTCCAGCAAATCACGGGTATCAACCTCATTACATAGTGCGTATCTCTCTGATTGGGAGACCTAGCTATTGCTTATCAGTCGCATTTCGTTAGCTACGCTGTACGTTACCAAGGCCACGCACCGGGATTTCTAGTTGACATCTTCCTCAGACCCTCCTGTTCGAACGCCTCGGAATTGACGACGTGAAGTCCCGAATTATCGCAGCATGCAACGGGACGGAATATTTTCTAGCGAGCCTCATCGCCATTTTCATCATCGACCGCATTGGTCGACGCAAGTTGATGCTATTTGGTGCCGTTGGACAATGTCTCACCATGGTCTTGTTGGCAATTCTGGGCAGCATCGACAACTCCGCCACGCAGATTGTCTCCGCTGTCCTTTTATTCGTCTTCAATTCGTTCTTCGCCGTTG
Organism: Steccherinum ochraceum; assembly: GCA_004332605.1. Taxonomy (NCBI): domain Eukaryota; kingdom Fungi; phylum Basidiomycota; class Agaricomycetes; order Polyporales; family Steccherinaceae; genus Steccherinum; species Steccherinum ochraceum. The sequence continues at coordinate 34,542 of RWJN01000116.1, read as the reverse complement.
GATGGCTCGGAATGACTTGGCTTTATGTACGTCCGTTGATTCGATACCTTAATCACTATTCTCACATTCGTCGACTTGTGCTCTCAATCATAGCCTGCTGAAATCGTGGGCTTGCGTATTCGCGCCCCCGCCAATGCATTCAGTACAGCTTCCAATTGGATTTTCAACTTCATGGTGGTCATGGTCACCGGTCCCTCGTTCAGCAACATCAGTTGGGGAACATATATTGGTATGCTCACGCTGATACGAATATTCGACCGTTGGCTCACGGCATATAATTCAACACAGTTTTCGCTGCACTGAACGCCTTCATCATTCCCGTTGTGTATTTCTTCTTCCCAGAGACCGCAGGTCGCTCGCTCGAAGGTATGAAAAGCCGGCACATCCTAGAACATGGATAATGATGCTGTATTTGCAGACATGGACGTCGTTTTTGCCCTTGCATACAACGAAGGAATTTCGCCTGTTGCCGTCTCGTTGCGTAAGGACGTTCCTCTTGCGGGGACTCCAGAAGCGGACGAGATCCTCGGCCTAAACATCAGAAATCCGGAGGTTGAAAGAGTAGACAACGGAAAGGAAGAGTAATTGGAAAGCTGCCTACGACATACCAACGAGACGAAAGAGACTTTGAATGAATAGAAATGTATTTGTCTGAGACTTGTGGCCAACCATTGCTCCGATTGAGGTGTGTGCCTGCGGAGTTTGAACTAATGAGGGACCGTGGGAACCAGATAATTGGGGGGATAATGAGTGTCTCAACCAATTCCAACCTCTTCAGGCTCCTGCCAACCGCGACACATTTCTTGTACATCTCCTCTGGCCTCTTCTCGACGCGTTTTCGACGAGTTGACACGTGTATTCTACTTTTCACGATCATGTCCGACATCTACACGACTCTTCACGCCACCCCTCGAAGGAAACGCACCTTGCCAGAGGACGATGACAACCTCCTCACGCCCAAACGGCTCAGAACCGCGTATGTGGCTTGCAACTTTGTACCGTCTTCATTAATGAACACATTCATGCAGCCCCCCTACCCCCCCAGCGACTGTCACTCGTAGGAGTGTCAAGTCCAAGCCCGCCGCGACATCCCTTCCTCAACACCTCGCGCGTCTGCACTCGATACAGACCGCGCTACAACACGCTCTTTCTCATGCTTTGGCCACCTGCGCACTCTCTCCTTCGGACACGGGAGTTGTGCCTGCAGTTCTGAACCACATTACCCTGAACACGTACTCGGGATTATCGATGAAGTTCGACATCGACGACCTCAGACGACTCTGCTGGTTGTGGGAGTGGGATGGAAAGACTCTACAGTCTTCCAGCCCGCCTCCACCAGCGAATACCGAGGAAGACGATGAAGACAATCCTTTCCTCGAAGATAAGCCAACGGCCACTTCTCCTCCCAAGGACTGGACCCGCGGTTCTATGGGGTTCGTCATCACTCAGACGACGCATTTCTCCAAAGCTTCTGGAACGCGAGTTCCAGCTTATGGAATTGGGATAGAGGTCGAAATGGACATCGACAAAGAAATGAGTGAAGGCATGGCTGCCGTTGCTCGTTGGACAACTGCCGGTGAAACTCGGAGACAAGAAGTCAAGGCGAAGCTTGAATCTTGGGTTAAGGTGTGTGATGGTCTTCTTTGGATTGATAACGATGGCTGAAAATGCAGTAGCTTCACTCCGATTCCAATTCTATCCCAAATATTCCCATGGCGCTCTTGCCACCATTACCTACACCTGCGAAACCTTCCAAACTTACCCGCCTTCTCGCTTCATCTTCACCCAAATCACCCTCCTCTGCCGACATACTTGCGAGACCCACATCACCAACTCCTTCATCCTCTCGAACTCTCCTTAGTTCACCTCTCAAATCGCCTGTGAAGCGTTTTGCTGCACGGCATGATCTCCCCGTTGCGTTCCCTTTGACGCCATCCAGTAAGGCAGGCTCCCCTTCCAAAGGCTCCCTTTTATTCCCCAAGACTCCCTCTTCTCGTCATTCTCGCTCAGACGATAATATCTTTACGACACCCACAAGCTCGCGTACTCCCTCGACGCCCGGGTTCGCGACGCCTTCATCTTCATCTTCCTCTTCTTCCTCCGTTCCCTCGACACCCGTTCACCAACGCGGTTCTCAAGCTATAACCGCGCCTTCGACTCCCAGCTCGTCCAGGCGACAAGCTCTGTATGATCGCGTGCGGCAGCGGTCCCTTCAGGCAACACCTACCAAGATTGCTCCCGGCATAGCGAGCAAAATGACGCCAGGGATGACCAAGGAACAGCTCATGAAGCTCAGCCAAGACGAGATGCGGCGTCGTTGCTTGCTCGGTCGACTTGGTGGTGTGGCTGAAAGTGTTTGGATGTTCGTGTTCTGCTATACCATAATGCGTGCTGTGATACTGATTATACCACAGGCTGTTCTCAAACCCTGCAAACTCGTCTGGGATCTCGGGCGCACGCAAGCGTCGGACTTTGCCCGCACCTGACGTCGCCGCTGCCGTGATCAAGTCTTCACCTGTGCCTATCTCTTTAGCAGAAGCCGAGGAGTCGCTCAATCTCCTCGTGAAGCTCTGTCCCTTTTTCTTGAAGAAGCTGGTAATCACTGGACAAGAATGGCTCGAGATGCCCAGCACGAATCCAACCTCTGAAGCCTCCGACGTCCCCTCGAGCCCTACGAAGGCGCCCCCCAGTCCAGGCAAGCACAAACGCACGGATAGCGTGGAAGAACTCGTCACCAGAAGTCCGAAGAGGGTCAAGAAAGAAGGTGGTGGGTTGCGAGAGGTCAGGGAGAGGATCAGGAAGGAGATGGAACTGCAAGATTAGGGTGGTACATCTATGTATGCGTTCATGTTATCGCCTCATCTCCGCACTGCTTTGTATCTGTTCTGGATTTACCCTCGAGCATGTATACCTCGGATGTTCTACAGAATGCGCACATATATTCATTTCCTACGATATTATGACACGAATATACAGAATTGGTCACAATGAGCATGCGAATAGTAAAGTAAGCTATTTCTTCATGGGCATCGTCATCTTCAAAAACTGCTCCCATATCCCATCCGCAGTGAACATGGACGCCATGTGCCCCCCAACTTCGTATCTGGCGACAGTACCTTTCATGTTCTTCACCAACCACTCTCCCATAAGCAGATGGTCCCGGTCTCCACGATTCATAACGACGAGAACAGGAATCTGCCGGTCCTCATGCACCGACCTTGGGTCGTAGCCTCCCCAATTCGAGTGTATGATCTTCGGCACGTCCAGGAACCCTTTCCAAGTGGTCGCAACGCTGTGATGCATCGACGCTCCGATGTCCTTCTCTGCCTGACCCTCCTCAAACCCGCGAGCTTCCCTCCACTTCTCATATACCTCCCGTTCTTCTCCCGCCAGCTTGCTGAACGCAAACTCGTGGATGAACTTGGCCGCATGTTCGGGTGTGTCGAGGTGGTGGCGAAGCATGAGCATGCCCATGCGTTGGGTGAGATTGAACGGAAGGACATGATAGGGAGTTCCTAGGGAGAGGTAGTTCGTGGAAGATAAGCACTTGTTGAAGTCTGAGTGAGCGTGAGGCGGCGATATCGGTGCAATAAGTAGGAGACCAGCTATTTGTCGTCCGAGAGGGAAATCGTCGTAGGACGCGCCGTACACAATTTGGGCTGCGACCGTACCAAAAGACCCTCCTGCGAGATACAGGCGCAAATTCTCCGTCTGAGGATGGAGCCGGGTGATGAGAGCTGTGAGGTCGTCAAAGAGGCACTGCTGAAAAGATTGAGAGGACGAAGGTGGCGAGGTTTTACCCCATCCAGGAAGTGTCGGTGCGACGAAATGAACACCTCTCTCGACCAAGGCCGGTGACAGTGTTGTTGCCTCGCCAACACCGAATACGCCATGAAGGAAGATGACGACGTCGGTGCTGGCAGGGGCGCCACCATGAGCGTATGCAAGCGTGCGCCCGCTGGGCATTGAAAGGTATTGCTCTTCGACGAGCATTGCAGACTGTTGAAAAGAGGAATGAGTGAGCGTACTGCGTAGTTCGGAGGATAGCAGTATATATGCGTTGAATAGTAGACTGGGCGTGAATGGATGCTGTCCAGACGTGTCAGTGGCCCAGTTGCGACGGTTTTGAATGCGTGACTGAGGTACCGGGACATAATACTTGACCTGACTGAATGCCTAGACCTTCCTCTGCCACATCTGGATTCCCCGATGTCCGCAAGACGAGCTTGGCGTTGCCGTAGCGAGCTGGTCAACGAAAACAGCACCAATCATGCGCTGGACCTTCGATGCCATGGCCTTCCAGGCACGAACCTTCTCTCAGGGAATGCAGTTCCCATCATGTCCTAGAACCATATGTACGGTGGTCAGACAGGTGAACGGCTTGCGGGCGCAAACGTCAAGTACATACAGGGAATCGTGCCACGACAGATGCGCCATCCTGAACGTGTTCATGACGTGAGATATCAGCGAGACACCTCACTGCGACCACGGTCTGAGCGCAAGCTCGTAAAAGATTCGATAGTCCGAGGACTAGCCGAGCTATTATGGCTGAATTGCACTCTGTACAAAAGGACGATACTGCGTTCGTTAGTAACAGTATGCGAGAACAGAAAAGAGTGAAAGCATCATTAATAGTGTCGCTACATACGTATGAGATAAATTATCGAAAGATAATAGAAATGTCCAATGCGGAACGCACATTCCAAGAAACGGAACGCGATAAGAACAGCAAGCAACCGCTATGCTTACCTCTATCTGAAGTGCTTCATGGCGTGTATCGTGGGCAACTGAAACAGATATTCCGTTCCTTATGAGAGGACAGCTTCACTGTCAGAGCACGCTGAGGAAGCGTAGGGTGAGTCGCCTGGCTCGTTGTAGCGAGCGACGCGCAGACGCTGCGATGGTGGGACTCCTCTATCCTGCAAGCCGTGCTGCTGCCCGCCTTGAAGAACACCGACGCGCATCATGGAGAGAAGCTGCATGGACTTGGTCAGCAGTGGAGAATAGAGACGCTGCGAAATGATACGCACGTTGTGAGCTGCGTTGGAATGATCGTACACTCCGCCAAAGAAAGCCGTAGTGGCGTCCTTGCCAATGTTCTTGGTAAGGAGGTGACGACCACCAGGATGCTCGTCAAGGAAAGCGGAGACATCGTGAATGTGACCGGCGACAACAACCAAAGGTCGCTTCAAGCTTTGATCCTGGACTAAAGACGCACAAAAAGATGAGTACAATATCTAGAACCTAAGATACCGATACTCACAGCTTTCCCAGGTAGTGACAGGAAGACCATCTTCGTGAGGGGCCCACGTAACACCATCCTGCACTTCCCTCAGCTTCTTCAGCTGCATCGCAAGCTGACCTTTCTTTACTTCATTCTCCGGGAACACCTTCAGGTGACTGGCCAGACCGATAAACTTCATACACCAGATGAACCACTTGGTGGGGTCATACTGGTACCACTTGATGGCGTTACGGTAATCCATGGGGAACTGGTGGTGGAAGTTGTGGTAGCCTTCACCGATGGTCACCAGCGCGGTGATCATATGGTCACGAGGTGTATGCTTATCGTCGAAGGGAGTGTCACCGAGCCAGTGCGCGAGCGAATTCACGCAGAAGGTCGACTGAAAACCGATAATCAGGCGAATGGTGATGTGGCGGACGAAATAGCGACGTACGTGATGAACGAAGCACAACCTGGCAGCACCTGCGAAAACGAATCCACCCCACCAGTCACCCCAGGCCAGACCGGCGACCAACGTAGGGATCACGTATGCAGAAAGAAGGGTGACCGTTATGTACCACCTCTGCTGCCACTTGACGACCTCGTTCCTGCTCAGATCGGACACGTCGGCGACTCCCGACTTGTAGCGAGCCCTGACGACGATCCAGCCAATGTGGGCCCACCAGAATCCTTTGTGGGCATTGTAAGGATCAAGGTCGGTGTCGGTGTATCGGTGGTGAGCGCGATGACCACGCGACCACCACTTAATGGAACCCTGGACGGCGCCAGCGCCTGTAAAGGCTAGATAATATTGAAGGGGTCTGGACGCGTTGTAGGAACGGTGCGCCCACAAACGATGGTAGCCTGCGGTGATACCTTCACAGAAAACAGTTCATTGAGCGATTCCAAGGATATACGAAAGGACAACATACCCAATCCAGTGATGAAATAATAGATCACGCTCCAAACGAAAGTCGTCATGCTAAGCTTGACATTGAGAAACCCCCAAATAGCAATGGCGGGATTGACCGTGACGACTGCAAAAGAAACCCAGTAGATGTTGTGGAGAATGTTGCTCAAGGTGATGGGAGGGAGCCGCTTCTGGTTCTTGAGGTTCCAGACGACATAATTGTCGGGGGGATTTGCGTCCTCTGGAACGATTTCTTTTGCCTTGCAAGAGGCCGATCCGGAAGGCGCAGCCCTCACGTTGAGGGTCTCGACGACCGCGGACATGGAGGAGGAGGGGAGCAGGAGAGGAGGAAGATGAAAGACAGCAGGAGATGTTTCATGCTACAGGCTATGAAGGACCAGCGAGGGAGGGAGTGGGACTGTTTGGGACACGCTCCCTTCGCGAACACCGTCTAAACGCGTCCCCGCGCACGTGCTCGCCTCCACCATGTCATCGGCCACATCATTGCCATCACTGCCACTGCCAGGCCCACAGGGCGGTCTTCTTGTTTTCTTGTATCGGTTGATGGTAAATACGATGCATTCCACCTGGTCGACGTGAGACACCCTATCGACGGCTACAGTAGCTTACACTCGCCAGCAAATCCATGTTTACACTCCAATCCGTTCCCGCGCAGCCTTTTCAAACTCAGCACAGTCTACCACCCTTCCTTCCAGTCGACTGGCCTCAGCAGCAAACACCGTCAGATGACTACGGAGGATCTGGCTGATGTCCGTTCCAAGAACCTCTTGACGGCCTGTACGGACTGCTTCGACGAACGACCGGATCAGTCCCAAGTCACCGCCGCCGTGTCCGCCGCCTTCCAGACTCGGGGTGTGGAGCTTCTTCTCGCCGGTGCGGAAGTTCGTAACGGTGAAGGTGCTCATGTCTCCGACGATCTCTCCGTGAGAGAAGTGTAGGCGGGTTTGGCGTTCACAAATGAGGGAGGTGTGGGCGATCATGGTGAAGGATGCGGTCACCCCGTTGGAAAATTCGAGGTTGACGATCTAGGGTGGCGTCGATATACACATGTTCAGTGTGAGGTGGATAGCTTGGAAGAATGATCCTGACCTGGTTGTCGCAGACATCGTTATCCAGCTCGTATACACACTCCCCGTATCTGCTGTTGTGCAAGGCGGCAGTTACATTCTCAATATCAGGAACACCGTCAACTATAGTGCTTGACGGCCATCCACCGTGAACCAATGGCGATAAGGAATCTAGGTATACTGAACATATTTGATGAGGATACGATATGTGCAATGGATACGATGAGACTCACTCTTCTTTGCACTGTACGCGCATTGCGATTCATACGAACAGTCCAAGCATCGCTTCGCAGCACCGGCCTCCTTTGGCTTCGCCTCCTTACGGAAGTGCTTCAGTGAACCGAAGGAGGAGACTCGTGAAGGAGCAGCATCAGCGATGTAATGACACAGGATGTCGATGTCACTGTCATTGTGTGAACGGCATACTCTTACATGTATGGCAAGGAAGGACTCACTGGCAACTCTTGGTCATGAGAGAGAAGCAGCTCTCAGCCTCCTTGGACCATGAGCCACGAACGTAAGAATGCGCGAAGTGATAGTATCCGACGGGCTCGATGTGCACCACGTTGATTAGTTCTCCAAGCGCGCCAGAACGAATGACCTCAGCCACTTCTTGATTGTATGGCGAGTATCTGAGAACTGCAACGGTGGTCAGGGAAGCGACTTGGTACGACTACAGGGCATACACGTACCGTGACCCATCCCAAAGATAACCCCAGACTTCTTGATCGCGTTATCCATCTTCAAGCAGTCTTCGAGATTCGTTGACATGGGCTTCTCGCACAAGATGTGATATCCTTGTTCAGCGAAGGCCAAAACGACCTCGAGGTGCATGCTATCCTGGACTGTGACGAGGACGGCGTCGGCCAGACGTTTGCCAATGGTCTTGATGGTGTCTGCCGAAGCCTTGTGTAGGTCTTGCCATGTCTGAAAGACCAACGACCCATCCACGGAGTGGGTACGCGCGAAGTTCTTGCGTGTCTGAGGTCGAGGTTCGGCGATGGCAACAACCTTGCATTTGGTGGGTTCATTCAGTGCATAGACCGAGTAGTGCTAGTGAAGGTCGCCGTTTGAGTCCCAGTACATCGCGAATTCAACATGGTGCTCACCGTCCCCCGTTGTCCACATCCTACAACGGCTACAGTGATAGGGTCGGACCCAGCGGTGTGACTTTCAACGCGCATGTCTTTGGAATCGTTGGGGGTCGCAGGTTGGTTGTTTGATCTATTCCATACCCCCTTCGACTCTCTTTTAGCATGCTTGACGAGCGGCATCCCGGGGCCGATGTGCGCGGGGATGATAACAGACAGGCACCGTCACGAAAGCCACAATCAAGCTACTTCGAAGACGCAGCGAAATCGACATTGAGCCATATTCTCAGCTGGGACGTGAGGATCGAGGTAGTACCTGTAGTCTTGCTATTAAAGACAGCGAAGCGAGGGCCTGAAAACCTCAAAGCGACGCATCCATTCAGAACAGATGTTTATCTGACTGTAGGAAACACTCACTCACGAGTCACGATAAACCGAGGTGGCGAAGGAACTAGAGCATCAAAGACGACCAATGGTTGGTATGTCAATGATGTAGTTGACCAATTTGGACAAATCGCTGGACGACGATTGGCTTATTGGGCGAGCGCAACTGTGCATATGACCCGAGGCCAAGTCCGATGATATGCATGCCATCGTGATCGCGGTGAGAATACGAAATACCAAGTCGGGCCTGGTTTTGGATGTCTGATTAAGTTCGAAGTTTTCCCAAACTGCAGCTGTGGCGCATGATAAGTCAAAGCTAGACACAGAAGTAGAAGAGGGCTGGAAGCAAGTTGGAAGAAGGTGAGTAGAGGTGACAGAGAGGTGAGTATGGTACTGTCTGTGATGGTCGTGTCCAGCTCAGTCTTTTCACAAATCACAAGGCTGGATCTAGCGCCCGTTACCGGATCCGGAATCGTGTCGCGTGAGCTTCAAGCAGAGCTGGCTTTCCAATGCCGGTGGCAGGCTTATGCCTCGAATACTTCCTCGACTTCTGAAAGCTCTTCAGAATGCTCCGATAACACCTGGACAACCTACTCCACCCTCACAATTCATCGTTCGGCGCAGAAGAAAACTGTCTCTATGGCGAGAAGTACCGCCAGTCGACTGGTCCTGCCGCGGTCGAACGCGCTCTATTCTACTCGATGACGCGAACCCATTCAAGGACAAACTATTCTCTCAACGTCACAAACGGCTCCCGCCTCGGCTCAAGATTAGCCAGAATCAAGACAGCTCGAGTTTGGGAAATGATCGCCAGAGAGTGATGACGGAGGAGGAGAGAAGTTGGCAGGCAAGCCCATACCGTGCGTCACTTCAGACCTGCTTGAGTACCTAAGGCTCACGGACTGCATCCATCGTAGTGCGAATGCTTGGATCACCTCTACGTGACTGTGTGATCACAGGCTGTCGGTACCCTACTGGTCAGCTGCATCGTTCATATATTTCCGTTTCCAAAGTTGAAGAGGTCTCTAAGACTTCATGATTCGTATGGGTGTCGTGCAATCATCGGGACCTCGAGGATCAAAACCGAAGCAATACGTCATTCCGTCAGGCTTCGAGCATCCGAAGTTCAGTAGCCACAGAACACCTCGAGGGTTCTACATGATTTGCCGACCGGATGCTGTGGACCGACTCGCTGAGCAACCAGGTAACGTTTTCTCGTGTTCAGGTTTTTCTTTTCATTTGCTCATACTTTGATTAGGCTCTTACAGAAGATACAGTTCTCACGCTTTGCTTCATGGCAAAATGAAGGAACAAATAAGTCACCTTCTCCGGCTGCGGGTCATCCAAGAACTGAATCTACTCGCGGACCGGGTAAGATGCAATCCTCAAGGAGCTGACACTCGTCCTGTTCTGAGACGACTGACCCGAGCAGAATTCACGCAAGTCCGAACGACAGGACATGTCCCATACCCATCCGCCGTAGCCTTGTTGATTGTTCCGCCGCTGAACAAAGACCCTACTACCAAAATTCGACCGACACCCAACTATACTAGACTCCCGGATAGCGAAGCAGCACATTCGATACCCCGCAGGCCTTCGCACTCACTTGCATCTCTATATCCCACGTCAACTACCGGGTCGAAAATCAACTATGCTGGGACGCTCGTTGGTTTACCACCACCTCGCGTCCCGTTGTACAACGGTGTCCCTCTTTTCCCTTCACGGCCTCAAAGAGCAGCTCTGCATGCAGCACTCAATGGAGTTCTCTCCGCTGAACGACGTTCTCGGTTTCGTCAACGGCCACACGTCGGCGAACACCTTGCAGCGACCGATGATGCAGAGGGGCAGACTGCGGTGGAGGCCGACCGAAAGGCCAGTCATGCATATCTGCTCTGCTCCGACTCCGAGACACTGGCAAGAGCAGACTCTGTCCCGTTAGCTATTGCTTTATGGAGACTTCGATTGTGGGAAGGAGATGCTTTCGTGGGAGGAGCGGAGACCCTCAGAGGATGGAGTTATGACCCACCTAGACCTATATTCCACTAATCACTATCACCATTCACACCATTCTACTTACACTCAATGTAATACCATGCGAGAAGATGTCAGTCAGAAAGGTGTGAAAACGTCAATGTACAAGGGTAGTAGAACAACACTTTATCTATGCTTCAACTGCCATAGGCTCCGCCGCTGGTACCACTCCTCGCTTCTTGCCAAGGCCAGTGAGCACTTCGTCTCCCTCCCAGAACTTCGGCAGCTCGTTTCCTGGAATGAATACTCGTTCGACTCCCTCCTCAGTGATCACACACATACGGATAACACCACCAGATGAACCATCTCGGGACATCGCCAAGGCCAAGGCTGCATTCGCAGAAGGTCGTTAGTACGAATCGCAAGCACCGTGGTATATCAAACTTACTGTTCTTCACGAACTCGACGGTCTCCTCCTTTGACATGCCATCTTTGTAGGTGGCATCGCAGTAACCGTAGACGTAGGTAGACCCGGAACCTGCAGAACGACGTCTCAAACCGATCGAAGCAACGGTAGCGAGATCATACATACCTCCGATGGCCCAAGGTTGCCTGAACAAACCACCGCCGAGGGGGATGTTGTACACGCTCGGTCCGACCTCCTTGTCCCAGCCACCAACTATGATTCCTGCGGAAAGTGCATCCTTGTTCTCATAGCAGAATTGATTGAAAATGCTCGCAGCGGTGTGCACAGTTGGAGGGCCTCCTGATGTTTGTCTGTTGTACCGCAGAGATCAGCTGAGGTGCGAGGTGCAGAGATCAGACTACACGTACGTGTACATCTGCAGGTTATAGTGGACCATGTCTGCGATTGCTTGTGTGTCGGCCGCAGAACCAGATCGACAGCAGTAGATGCGGTCATGTATGTGCGTAAGCTTGTCGGTCACTCGATTGGCCTACGTGCGTATCCGTTAAGTGGATGTAAGGATTCAAGTGTAGAATATGGTACTGACAATATAGCTTCCGGTTGTTGTTCGAGAATCTGCTCCGACGATAACACCATCCTTGAACTGAACCGCCATAATCGAGGTCTGTAGTGCAGAGGGCAGTTAGAGCTTACGCGTCTATAGAGGATGTCACTAGGAACGTACACCGAGGTTGACCTCGCCCGCCTTGAGTCGTGAGATATCTACTTGCATGATGTCGTCGGATTGAGGTAAAGTATGAAGATGAGGCAGGAGTGAGAGAGAAGGAAGGCAATGGTGGTGGAGGAGGTTAGTAGCAGACCGGTAAGATCACGCTTGCATGCAGGCTACAGCTGACGCGTCGACGCGCGTCGCGAGCGTCCGTCCGCGCTACTCTGTCCTCAACCTGTTCCTCCGTTCACCCGTCTACCTCTCCTTCGCCGTCCACCTACATCCTCCTCGTCCTGCTTTACGTCGCGTACCGTATACACAATGCCCGATCTTGGCAGTCTTTACCGCGAGTTGCAACAATCATTCAACGCTCGACCATGCGATCTCAAGAAGTGCGGAACAATTCTTGCCCAGCTGAAGGTGCGACTTATGCTAGTCATCTACAAAATGATCACTCATATTCACGGTCTACGCGGTAGATTGGCCTTGTACAGGCAGGTCTTCTCGTACCTCATGGAGAAATAAACCCGAAGGACCTTGAGATTGCGCGTGAGTGCTTTAGGACCTCTTCAGTGTCAGGTATATCTTAACTCGCGATCCACAGGTGATATCTTGGAAATTGGTGCATTCTGGAGTATCAGGTCGAAGGATATCCCATCATTTGACCGATACTTCTCCCAACTGCAGACGTTTTACAATGACTATGGGTGCGCCGCTTGCTCACCTACTCACTTGGAGTTGCCTGGCTGAACTACGGGTACTTGTTCACTTCAGCCCGCTGCTCTCCAAGTCTCCTCGCGAGTACCCCATTCGTGGTCTCAATCTCATTCGCCTCCTCACCCAGAACCGTATTGCCGACTTCCACACGACTCTCGAATCTCTACCACTGCCTGCCGACTCTCTTACTTCCAATCCATATATCAGCCACCCCATTAATCTCGAACGCTGGTTGATGGAGGGAAGCTACAGCAAAGTTTGGAATGCTCGAGAAGAGGCACCAGCGGAGGAGTACAAGTTCTTCGTCGACTCGCTAATGGGAACCATCAGGTATGTTCTTACCTTCGATGAATGCGGACTCTAAATTGAGGTACTTCCATTGTAGAAATGAGATCGCCAGCTGCGAGGAGACTGCGTATGAGAGTTTGCCATTGAAAGATGCCGCCACACTGCTTTTCTTCACAAGCCAATCCGAGCTGCTCACGTTCGCAAAACAAGTACGTCTTTCATTCATTCGCCAAATACACTAAGAACTCACGAGCTCGTGTCTTATTCAGAGAGGATGGCAAGTCAATATCTCGTCTGGTACGATTACCTTCGCGCGGAAGGGTGAGGAGAAGATGGAGATCCCGAAGGAGAAACTCATCACGGCAAACCTTCAGTATGCTCGCGAACTAGAGCAGATTGTGTAGTAGATTGTGTAGATTATAGCATTGCCTCTTTTTATTTCACGCGTCTCACATGTACGGGATAGTCGATGCAAGGGAACTGATCAATGAAGTCCGGTATGTAATACACTGCACAATTACTCGAAATTCTCTAGTGCCTCCTTCGCTTTCCTGTCTGCTTCCTCGAACAGATCCTTGGGGACGGGAAGATGCAAGCCGTTGGTCTCATCGCCGATCCAAGATAGCTCAAGCTCAAAGTCCTTCTCCTTCGCGTCGTCATGAACGAGATGGATACTAAATAAATGAAGGTTAACAACCGGATCATCAAGCAAGACAATCACTTGCATTCTCGCAGCTTCAAAGACAGCTTCGCGGGTTGAGATCTCGGAGAGCTTGAGCTTCTCGAGCTCGGTCTTAGCAAGCTGTCGACCTTTACCGACCGCTGCTCCATGGTAGCCCTGATGATCGGAGTTCAATGCCGCAAAGTCACCGTAGAGAAGAGAACGTACATATGAGACGCCACTAGGCTCAATAACGAAGAGACCCGGACCCTTCTCGTCAATCCCACCAAGGATTGTGCTGCAGCCGAATGGCCGGACAGATGAATGGAGGGTGTACACTTGCACGTACATGCTCAATCGCGAGACAAGTTCCTGTAGTGAATGTAAGCTTAGACGAACTTCATGTTCAAGTGAGCCGGACCTTGATAGGCGGAGGTGACCGGTAAAGAGAGCGATAATTCGATGCTTCGTCTCTAACACGGTTTGCAAGGTTCCTGCCATCCGCGAGCAAACCCGTGGTCGCCTTTTGATGAGGATGAGCGGTGCGAACATAGAAGAATTCAAATCGCACTCACCACTCCTACGTGCCTCTCGACTGTCTGTATCCGCCTGTTGGCTTCCGGGACTAAGAGCTTGGAATGCACCAGCTTCTCGACGGCGAGCACGACACCATCCTTCACACGAAGCCCGATCGCAGTTCTAAACAACGAATGAGATGCAAAGAATATATCGTCGTTGAGCAGCAAACGTACCCAGAGTTCTCGACGGCCTTATTCGCGTACTCGACCTATGCAAGCCAATTAGACTCGAGCACTACGAGAGCTATTGGGCAACTCACTTGAAAGATACGGCCATCTGGTGAGTAGGTACTGGCAGACAGATCATAACCCGTGCCAATGGAGGTCATGTTGGATCGTAATAGAGTACAAGGAATACAGCGAGGGATTTAAGAGGGTGAAGGGGTCGGGATGAAGTAGTACTGTCGCGGTTAGTACGCGGCGACGCGCAAGCATGCAGTACCAGACGCGTCAGCGTGGGAACCGATTCCCAATCGCGGCGACGCGTGCTGCATCGAGCGCTTGACCGCGTTCGGGCCCGCTACGCGCCCCTCTCTTCGAGTCGGAGTCTCCTCCACGACCACAAGTCCTTCTCACTCTCTATTCTTACTTCGACGACGCCATGGACACAGACGAAGACTGGAACGCGCTCCTCAGAGGTCACTCCATCTTCTCTTTACCGAGAAGTGTCGAAAACCCAGCAGGGAAAGGCAAATCTACCTTGGAGCTCTCACACAATACCCTACCGGACTTCACGAGCATAGACACGGATACCGATGAGGCGACACCTTCGGGAAGACGACAAGTGATGGTCATTAAGGACTCCGACGTTATTGTGGCTGCAGGGAGTGAGATCCGAATAGCTTCGTTGGGAGACGCGAAGTCGCAGCGAGCAGGGCAGACTCATAAAGTGCGTGCCTTGCTTGAAATTATCAGTTCTGAAAATGACAATGTTGTAATTTTGTATACTTACAGGTATTGCACACACCCAATGTCACGTTTGAGATCCATTCCATGGTCCTGAACCCCAATTCGAAGCTACTTGCGGTGGCTGGAGCTTTCCAGGTCGCTGTTGTAGTGCTACCGCGCCCTGGATTCACGAGACTGGTTCCGTCCACGGTCGACTGCAAGTACGGATTTCTTACATGCAAATAGCAATATATCCTGATCATTTACTTCCCGAGTGCAGGTCGATTCAAGTAGGACAGTATTACCACGCTGCTAAAGATTCGCCACCTATTGCGAAGATTGAATGGCACCCATGGGGAGAGGGAGGCACGACGCTTATGGTCATGACAACGGACGGCAAATTACGGTATGTTCTACGTCGTGTAAGCTTCACCATTTGTTTCTGAGGAGTGATTAGTGAATATGACATCTCTCAAGACACTGAGGAACCTCAGCAAGTCCTGTCCTTCGTACCGGAGAAGAAATCAAAATCATTTCTGGCCGAAGACTCCGCCGAACGCGAAGTTGCTTCTTTTACTTTAGGGAGAGGGAAGGCGGATTGGGGTCCATTGAGTGTCTATGCCCTCATGAAGAGTGGTGATATCTATTCGTTGTGTCCCTATATGCCCACCAACGCGTAAGAGCTCTCATCTCTTCCCAGCGGTAGTAGCTGATCGTGTCTGCAGGTCTATCCCTTCATCGTATATTCACGCTTTGGAATGCTTTGTTCATGCGAAGAAGGAATACCTATCACGCTCTGTGCTTGGAGAATCGTCATCCACAAGTCTTTCTACACTCTACGACTATCAGCACAAATACGTCTCTGCGCTCCTTAAGCAGCTTCCGCCTGGAACTGCCTTCCCCGCTACATCGAGACCAGTCTCAGTCCGCCCTCCTTCCACGATCAAAGCAAAACCCATTCGTCAGGGTCCATTTCTTCTGCAACCGGCTCCACGAATACTTGACGATAGCGAAGGAGGAGACGCCACAGATATTCTGTACATGGCATTTGGTGGAGAAGGAGATGAGGACGAGGAGAGTGATACGGAGCGGCTGGGTGTCCTCCTTGTGGCTTTCCAAGATGGCAAGGTGGACGTATGCCTGGACGTAGAGAAGGTCGAAGCGAAGTGGGAACATCGACAAGTATGAGTCTTTGCATTTCACTATCAGTGGCTGTCGCTCATTGACTTATTTGCAGCATTCAAATCATGATCTTCCCATGCTGGCAGTGTACGAGTCTATCGACTTGGGGACCATATCGACACTGCAAAAAGCCTCGACCTCGACCTCATCGTCGTCGATCCTTGACCTACTCCGTGGAAGTCACCCAGTCTTCCTACGCGACCCAATACAAGACGAGACGGTCTATGTTTACCATGCGTTTGGTGTCCATGCTCTCCATCTGGCACCTCTTCTTCAAGCACTCAGTACAGCGTTGCGCGATGACAACAGCAACGAAGGTGACGATGAGCATTTGCATATCGCACTCGAGAAAGCGAGCGCCACTGTAGTACAGCCAATGCTAACGACCTTTTCGGCTGAACGAAAGTACGTCTAGACAGTGATTTGATATATTCCATTCTTATGCGTACTTTTAGGTCGTCAAATCCAATCATAGGCGTCGCCATCCCCAACGACGTCTATCTCACCTACAGTATCTTCATCCTGACCTCCGCTATGCGACTTGTCGTCTTCCCATTATCCCTGCACTCCGATCCACCGCCAATATCTTCGCATGATGACCTGAACAAGAGCACCAACACGCTAAACCGATCGCAGGCCGGACCAAACGAACCCGCGGATCCACCATTGTATATATCTCTTCTGCAGGATCCTTACGTCCCCGACGCAATACTCACGCGGCCTCTCGGACCACGTCTTGCATTGCCTCAGACTAGTCAGGATCTCCTGACACCAGATACCCTGCGATTTCTGGCGGCACAGTTTGAGCAGTTCATGTCACAAATCAAAGGGGCACATGTCGCATACAATGCCGCTGGCATGCGCAGTGTATTGCAACATCAGGAGTTCAGACGGCAGCGGGAGAAGTTTAAGGAAATTGATACGCTTGTCGGACAGCTGAACAATACGCGGCAAGATCAGACGAAAGAGAGGATACAGCGAATACATGACACGCAGCGGATACTTCTGGATCGTATGGAGAAGATTCTGCGCGTGCTGATGAAGTCCGCGTCTCCGGAGCTGAGCGAGCACGAGACGAAGTGGTTCGAGGAGCTGAAGAGGATGAAGCAAGAGATTGCAGGCACCAAGCGGTATGACTCGGAATCCTTGGAGAATCGCACGTCGCTGGTATGTCCGCCCGCAGTACTCGAGTCTTCACTTACTAATTGAACACCTAGCTTCGTCGTGAGTTGGACCGTATGCTTCCCAACCTCAAGGAATTGCATGAGAAGGAAGAGCGCATCAAGAGGAAACTTGCCGATCACCAGGAGCATCTCGGAGTCTCGCAAGCGTTCGAATTAGGGGAGCGTTCTAATGCTGAGTATGTGCGCTGTTGACATTCTTAGATCCTACGCTGACAGACATTGTCATAGACGAGCAAAGATCAGTAGTATTGAAGCCGAAATCTCAAGGCTAGCGGAGAAACTGGACATATCTCTCGGACGTCCTCCTTCCGAGAAAGCTGATGATACCTCATGACGTTTGATTCGACCCTGACGCGTTTTGACATGGTGTAGGTGTAGTGTACAGTGCTTCCATATGCTGCAGTCGGAATCATCTTTGTGTAATACTCTGGATAATCTAGAACCCAACCTTTGCGATACAGCATGGTGATCAGTTCCTAAGTTCAATCATGCCTAGTACCTCAGCTACCTGTGTCCTGTAAGATATTCACGCCCCGCACTGGTCTTCGTCGTCTGCTGAGTCTACAACGCGACTGCAACGCGATGCGCGTCGCGCGGTTCCGCTATCACGTGATGGCGTCCTTGACTGGGTCGCCCAATCAGCCGAGAGTCTGATCTCTTCGTCTACACTCTTCTTGTTACTCTGCAACACGCCAGCCAAACACTCCAAACACCAGTTTAACTGTGCTGCGCGCTACATCTTCCTCTCACAATGTTCTCAAATACCTCGAATCAGTCGAACCCGCCGTCGGGCAGCATATTCGGTAATAACTCTGGAGCAGCCGGAGGAACATCGAGTAATATCTTTGGAGGGTCTACTTTCGGAGGTGAGTTGGAATCCCTTACTTCTCAGTTTTATGCTCATTCAATCATCAGCTCCTGCGCAGCCAGCTGCGGGCTCCACTGGGTCAATATTTGGAAACGCTTCAACACCAGGCTCAGGGACTGGCAACATCTTTGGGAACCCAGCACAGGGAGGCGCAGCGGCAGGTATGTGGAACTAGTCTTGTTTTTGACAGGGGAAGAATATCTCACGCGTGCAGCAGGTGCCTCAGCACCCCCTGGCGGAAGTTTGTTCTCAGGATTCGGAGCCAAGCCTGCAACGACCCCAGCCGTCAATACGAACGCGACCCCTGGAGGACTGTTCGGAAATCCTGGCGCGACTGCTCCTACTGCAGGTACGAGTGCACCAAGCGGAGGGTTTAGTTTGCCGAGTGGGGGTTTGTTTGGTAGTAAACCTGCAGAGAGTAGTGCTCCTGCTCCTGCAACATCGGGTAAGCTCAGATTTATTGTTCGCATTCGTGATTGCTGATAATTCTGCAGCATTTGGACAGCCAAATACTACAGCATCGACTGGTGTGTATGATCTGAATGATTATCTTCATCCACTCATTTGTCTTAGGAGCGGCACCTGCACCTGGAGGCTCACTATTTGCCGGCTTGCCACCCAAACCTGCAGAGGCACCAACAGCTCCGACGGCGGGCGCTTCCGCGTCGTCTGGAGGACTCTTCAGTGGCGGGATTTTTGGTAACAAGCCTGCTGATGGAGCAGCTACTACGGCGGCTCCAGGAACAACGGGCGGCCTATTTGGATCCAAACCAGCTGCTCCTTCAACCGGAGCTACCCCCGCCACAGGCGGTCTATTTGGAAACAAGCCAGACACTGCTAGTTCTACTGCAAACGCCGGTCCCGCTCTCCCCACTCTTCCGCCATTTACTCTCGGTGGCTCAGGTGCATCGTCGACTACACCCGGTAAGCGTAGTGCCCAGTCCTCGATCTGACTGTGTTTCTGAGATTTCAACGCGGTATAGCAGCTGGCACGGCAGGGTCATCATCCCTACCCAACTTCTTCGGAAAGAAGCCAGAAGAGAAGAAGGACGCCGCAGCCCCGGCCGCACCTGGTGAGTAACTGCGCCGACCGATAACCGCGACAACCAGCTTTAATTTCGCTCTAGCCACGAGTCTGTTCGGAGCTCCGAAAGATACCGCTGGAGAGAAGAAGGATACACCTGCTGGTATGGCATTGCCTTGCCCTCACTTCTTTTACTCTCACTAACCAAATGACAGTGGCCACGTCGCTCTTTGGTACAGCAGCGTCCACGGCAGATAAGAAAGATGCTCCCGGTACTACGGGTACGTGAGCGCTCTTTAGCAAAATGTCCACAGCATTGACTTTCTGCAACTACTCCTGCAACCACCTTAGGAGCGGCTGGCGGGGCAGCGACTACAATCTCAGTCCCGGTACCAAGCATGCTCAAAGGCAAGAGCATCGAAGAGATTGTGAATAAGTGGACAAGCGATTTAGAGACCCACGTCCGAGAATTCAGCAAGTACGCGAGCGAAGTCGCAGTTTGGGATCGTGCACTAGTGGAAAATAGCAACAATGTAAGTCTCGTGATTTCGTGATTTCTTCTCCAGCGGTCTTATGCTTTATTTACATCGTCAGCTGGCAGCTCTGTATGGTGCGGTGACGGCAGCTGAACGAGAACAGAATGATATTGATCAGTCGTTGGAGCACATTGAGCAACAGCAGAGGGATCTATCTGCTACATTAGAGGTATACGAAAAAGCTACAAATGAGATCCTCGGTGGGCAAGGAGGCAGTTTGAGAGCTCTCGATACCGGTCCTGCCGACACTGAGCGAGACAAAAAGTGCGTATATTGTCGTGAGCCGCGAATAGTATGTACTGATTCTACTCTTCGTAGCTACATGCTCGCGACTGAGCTCCATGGTCACTTGGACGATTTGTCGGCCTCGCTCGTCCAGATGATCGATTCTGTCAACGCACTGTCAACACCATCCACGGACAGCGCGAAGAACGGACTGGGCGAAGATCCTATGGGTCAAATCGCACAGATCCTCAGCAGCCATCTTGAGAGTTTGCAGTGGATTGAAGGTGCTGTACGAGAAGTGGAAGGCAAGGTCGTGGACATCGAGAAGAGGGTGCGCGGGGCTGGAGAGAATATTCCTGGATCCAATAACGGTTCTAGGTCGAGAGGATACGGCCTTCGGTAGTATAGCGGAGTGCTTCGCACGTCGCCAAGCTTTACTTGTACTAACCGTTCCCGTTTTCTTGCTTCACTCGATTCGTTGTAGTGTTTGCTTATATCATGGATTCAGCCGATCCATGGTTAACCTGCTGTCAGTCAAAGCGAGCAGTCCAATCAACTAGCTGGAAGAAGCTAGCAGATAAAGAAATACTTAGCGAATCGAGCAAGAACCGAGATGCAGCGGTTGGAGAAAGATTGGCGACACTCAGGCAGGCAGACCAAGATGAATTCACGAAAAATACAATAGTGTAGTAGCAGGACTTACAACGTCGATGAGTAATATCAGTCCGATCTGGCCCTGTATGACTGAAGCATATACATGTAACTGGAGCAAACAGTGGACGCGCGTGGGATCAATGAAAGAGAAACACAAGACGACGTACAACCTCCTCTAGACAACACTGTAACGGCCAGCTGTCGCAGTCGGATTGCGCATTTCGGCTTGAAGCGCAGCCGCAGAAGCTTCGATGAGTAGACGCTTGATTTCGCGGACAGCTTGTTCGACCTGTGAAACAACGTCAGTATCTCCTTGGTGTAAATGAATGATTTGTACGTACCCGCCACTCTTCGTTGGACTCGATGAGAAGATGCAGCTTCGGCGGACCATCGAATGGTGGTTCTTTGCCTGATTCGTAGTAGATACCTGCGATGACCAAATAAGCGACAGTCATGGTCAATAAGGTGCGATAAATACGAACCTTTGTTCGTGACGGAGGCTCCTGTCATGTCGATGAGCTACGAAAGATGTCAGAGAGTAGGAGAGCTTATTGGAGATATTACACACCTGAACCATAGTTTCCTTGTTCGTGACCCGCCATCTCGCCTTCTGAGGATAGTCGTTGATGGGTATGATCGCATGGAACTCTGTCGCGTCGGACGGCTTCTTGTCGTCGTGCTGTTGCTGCTGCTGCAAGGGTTGAGACTGCGCCACAAGCCTACTCGCCCTGATCTGCGCATTGATCTTGGCCACTACACTCATTGCTTGCTTGTGAGCTGCGGTGTCTTTGCCAGCCTTTGCAGCCGCTTCTTCGGCAGCGCGCAATGCGGTCTGCATCCTCTCCTCCTCTTTGGCCTGAACAAGACGCCTTGCTGCCTGAGCAGCGCCCGCAACCCCAAGCTGTCCCTTGGAAGAGTCCGGCGCAGGTCCACGCTTGACTTCGACCTTGAAAGCGCCGAATGTCATATCGTCCTGCGTTGTCGTTGCGGCCTTCGTCTCTTCTGCTGCTGCTGCAGGCTGCTTCTCGTCTTCTGGTTCGCCGTATGCTTTGCGTTCCGCTTTCTCCTTGGCATCGCGCTCTTGATCCAGACGATCCAGACCTTTGCCACCAAAGCCAGATCCTGCGGCCTTCGCTTTGCCAGCTTTGACCTTCTCCAGGAAACCTGCAAGGGACGCACATTCAGCTCTGCTCAATTTTATCATAAGCTATGACGACGTACCGCTGGCCAAATCCTCCAGTTCCTTCGGAACGGCAGCACTACTGGCCTGCAGAGCACGGTAAATGTCGACTGAATAACGGTCTTGCTCAGGTGTGATGAATGTGACACATGTGCCTTTGTTTCCCGCTCTACCCGTTCTGCCAGCCCGGTGAACGTAGTCCTCCATGTGGTTAGGTGCGTCGTAGTTAATGACCAACTTCAGCTGCTTGACATCGAGACCACGAGCAGCCACGGACGTAGCGATGACTATCGGCACAACACCGGCTTTGAAGTCGGAAATAGTCTGATCTCGATCGACTTGATCCTTGCCACCATGGAGAGACATACACAGGTAGCCCTTCCGCATGAGCTCGCGAAGAAGATTGTCGGCGCCTTCCTGTCTGTCCACGAAGACCAGGGTGCGACATTCTGGGTCTTCGTTGTACGTCTGTCCGAGGATCTCCAAAAGACGGTTGAATTTCGTGTCCTCATCCCGTACCTCGACGATCTGCTCAATCTCGGCAGCTACGACGGACCGTCCACCGACAGTGATTTCGAGAGGTTTCCGCAGGATCTTGCGAGCCAGTGAATCCATTTGCTTCGGGAACGTGGCGGAGAACAGCACTGTTTGCCTGTCGGGCCGGATGTTATTGACAATCTTCATGACCTGCGGCTCGAAGCCCATGTCGAACATACGATCTGCCTCATCCAGAACGAGATATGTGACTCGTTTGAGGTTGGTGACACGACCAGAGTTGGCGGTGAGGAGGTCAATCATTCGCCCCGGAGTGCAGACAATGATTTCGGCGCCCTTCTTCATTTCTGCAATTTGGTCTTTGATTGGAGAACCTCCGTATGCACATACAGCCTAGGAAATGAGGTCATGAGCTTGCGTTCTTATAAGTAGAAGGCACATGTACTCACCCTAAGACCTAAGACCCTCAAGAATGGCTTACATTCTCTGTGAATTTGGACAGCCAGCTCGCGAGTCGGAGTCATGACTACGGCCATGGGACCTTCCATTTGTTCAAGTGGACGTTGGTCTTTGATGTGTCGGAAAAGGGGGAGCAAGAAGGCGATGGTTTTGCCTGAGCCGGTCTTCGCCACACCAATGACATCGCGGCCGGACATGATGGCAGGAACTGCTTGAGCCTGGATGGGCGTAGGGGCGGTGTAGTTGAGTCTCTTGATGACATCCAAACTATGAGAGGGTCAGCCGGGTCCTTCGACGCAGAGCTGCATACAGAATACTCACCATACGGCGGGAAGACCAAAATGACTCCACTTCGTGACGGGACGTGGGCATTCGACTCCACGAATCTTGATACCATCCAGCGCAAGACGAAGAAGATCGGCTTCTTCATCTGTCATAGCTGCAATGTCGGGCGGAGGATTGTAGAACTCTTTGCGGAAGGGTTCATAAGCAACACGCGAATGATCTACACTTGCAAGATCTTTCTTCTTCGCTTTCTTCGCAGCAAGCGCGAGGATATCCTCAGGGTTGAGCTCGGTCGCGTCGATCTCATCAACCTCGCCTCCCTCTGCAGCTTCTCCTCCCGCATCCTCCGCCATTGGGTCATCTAATCGGACTCTACTGCTCCCGTTTCCATTCATCTTCTTCAAGTCCTCGATGTTGACTTTCTTCACCTCCTCCTTGACACCACTCATGAAGGCGTCGAGAGGGTCGACATCGTCCTCGTCTTCATCCATAGCGTCTGACGCCTTGGTATGAGCTTTCTCTCCATCTTCATCCTCGTCGTCCCCCTCCAGGTCACCAATGTTGCTGTGCTCGTCCGCCATCGTCATGTCGACTTCAGGAAGGTCCAACGTCTCCAGCTTTCGCTTAGTTTCGACAGAGTCGTCCATTAAACCAGCTTTCGTAGCACTAAGCAGACCGGGTTTGATGGGGAGACCTTTCAGACCCAGACCACCCAGCGCGGCACGATTGAGCTGAGCCGTAGGCTTGGTAGCAGAAGCCAGAGCTGCAGAAAACACGGATCAAGTGGTGTGAAATCATACAGTCAAATAAGTGATTGAATAACTCACCAGGAGCGGACTTTCCAGCCAGTGCCATGGCCTTTGCCTTCGCTTCGTCCAGCGCTTTCTTGGCCTCTCTTTCCTTCTTCCATGCTTCTAGTTTGGCCCGCTTTGCCTTCAACTTCTCATCTTCTACAGGTGGTGTAGGAGTCGCTGTTGCAGGCGGTGGTGGGGTTGGATGTCGCCGAGGAGGTGTAGGAGGTTGGCGGTCACGGTCCTTGCGCTCTCGAGAGCGAGAGCGTCGACGGTCGTCTCTTCTATCATCGCGGTAGTCGCGCCTTCTGTCGTCCCTGTATCTATCGTCGCGGTACCGGTCGCGGTCGCGGTCGCGGTCTCTATCTCGTTCTCTTTCCCTGTCGTCGTCGTATCGAGGCCTGGTAGACCTTTGGGCAGTGCGCCTGGTCGGCGACGGTGACCGTGATGAACGGTGAGATTGCCTTACCCTTTTATTAGACGAGTCCGGAGTATACGACCTGTCTCGTCGTGCCATAGATGCAAGAAGAGAGTAGAGAGTAGTGGATGCTGTCGAGGATCGTGAGGGCAAGACCGAAATGAGTCAGCGTCTAAGCCTGCCAGTAGTCGGCGCGCTTTTGTGTGCACTTGTTTGTGCTCTTCCGAAAACGGAAGCACTTACGTCGTTCGCGAACGCGTACTTCTGAGTCTCTCCACTGACCCACACCTTGGTTGCTCACCACCACCACCACCACCACCATCGACAGCCATGGTTGCAAACATCCTCGATCCTGCCGCCGTTCTATCCTCTTTAGTCAAGGTCCTGCCTATCACAGGCAAGCGACTGGCAACTCCACAAGATGCTCTTGCTGCGTTCTTCCATACTATCCTGACTGTTCTTGAATTTCGTCTTATCTCCATCGAAGACTCTGGTGCAAGTCAGACATTCGACGAGAATGTCCTTCCAGAGGCTTGGAACAGCCACGGTCCAAGCAGCTACACTTTCAGATACAGGCACGACCAAAGCAGTCTGGAGTATCTACTCAAAGTCTCTAAGTTAGGCAACCGTACCCTTGTTAACGCTATCGCACTTGAAGTTAGCATCGTCATTTCTCATCCAGACTGTATTAGTTGCTCATATGTATCTATGATAGAGCGACAAGGCCGCCACCTTGGACATCGCTACAAATGACTTCACTTCTTCAGCTTTCTATCCACATGATCTCACCGCGACCGACGCCCAAGCGTTGGTGCACGGTTTCATATCGTCGAGCAGAGTCGTGGACCTGACATCTCAGTTCCAACTTGCTATCCTGCAGAAGTTGGTCCCTCGCCTCCGTAAGGACGGCTACACCGAGATCGACTCTGACGAGGCTTCGAGTAGCAGCGCCAATGCAGCTCGTCGCCCAGATCCGAACCCAGAGCATGCACGCCCACACCCACTAACGTCACCTTTCGCTCCTGATCGCAATGACCCATATGGCGCGCCGCCGCGTAACCCCTTACAAATTGGTCGCAGAGACCTTGATCCATTTCCTCCCAATCCGTTCGCTCCACCTCCCTTGTTCCCGGGCAACAGTGGGGACGGGATGTTCGTCGGGCCAGATTCTCCCATATTTGGAGGTGGAATTGGTGGAATAAGAGATCCGAATGCTGGTAGAAGAGGCCCCTGGGGTGGTGACGGTTTTCTGCCACCCATGGGCGCACCGCCCGGTGCGCGTTTTGACCCCGTCGGTCCCGGTATGGGTCCTCTGGGAGGAGGACCCTTCCCTAGGCCCGGGGGTTTGCCTGGTCGTGGAAACATGAACGATCCGGATCCCGACGACTTCATGCCTCCCGGTGCGGTAAGTGGACCTTCGTCTTGATGCTTTCGCTCTTCTCTGACTAGTCATCCTAGGGAAATATGTTTTCCTGAGCGATCATTTGACGTCCGGGTATTAGGAAACCATGAACTAGAAGTGGGATCGAGGTAGTAGGTATTAGTAGGAGATAAAGATGGGAAACGAAGAATGAGAATGCTGATCTCGGAGTACATTACCTGTTTGCTGTGTACGATGTTCAGAGGAGATGATTTATATGTAATTCTCAGACTGAGGCGGCTGGGCTACATGACTCGCCGCAAATTCCATAACCGCCTTGCTTTCCTGATCTGGCCGACATTCTGTAAAGCGCCCATTGCAGCTATATAAACCGTAGTGCGAACCTTTCGACAACTTGACTTTCACTCACCATCTCTCGCAGTCTCGCGGCCCTATCTAAAGCCTATTCGTATCTACATCATGCCTGCATCTCCGACATATCCAACTCGTCCCCACAGGACAGCAACACACGCAATCCCCGGATTCATTTCTCCGCGCAAACCGAAACAGCGACCGATTAATGACCTCACCATCCCCGAACTTTCCGAGAAACATGCTCGGAATAAACGGATTTTGAGCAACCCGTATGTGCCGTCTACTACCCCTGCGACTGTAATGTCCCTGGCTGACTATTTTGGCTTCTCCCCGCGTGCATGCAGTGGGCCATCAACATCTGTCTATGTGCAACGGCTCTCCGCTGAACAGGTTGCGATCGAGGCACGCCTAGCGGAACTTGTGGGCGTGGAGAAGATCCAGGAGATGCTTGAACGGACAACTATCAGCGACGACAACGGTATGAAAGTCGATGGCGAGTCTGAGCCCCAAGCTCATGATGATCGGCTTGAGGCGCCTGTTATCAGCCGCAGACTGGAGACGAAGCAACGGATCCTCAACAGCTATGTGAGTAGAATATCATTTGTTTTCGCTTTTGTCTCATTCATATTATATCAGGGAGCATCTATTGCGAAGGACAGCAACGTGAATACATTCAGTTTTGAAGAGGCCGCGCGGATCGAAAAGGAGGCGCACGCGCAGGACGAACGACGACGGCAAGAGGCGGAAGAGCGGAAACGGCGGAGGGGGCTGCCTATCAAGGGGGAAGTTTTGACTGAGAAGGAACGGGCAGCGCGAATATGGGCTTTCATGTACGATTCCAATCTGAACCGATCTTACGTCCTGCAGGCTGACCACTGCGAACAGGAACTATAAGCCAACGGAATCCGACCTTGAAGATGACGACGACGACGACAAAGATTCGGACGATGACGATCCCGCCGCATGGTTTGACGACGATCAAGACGATGGGCGGAAAGGTCAAGATATCGTCGAGCCAGATGACCACGACTTTTCTACCATCATCCGCGTTGACGAGGCCCACATACCGCGGAGTATGCTGTACGAGCCACGAGATGATGAATAGCGAGAGACATAATGTAGCATTGCCACGGTTTATTGTATAATCCATCCTCAATTACGGCAAAATTCCTAATCAGAGATCTCCGTAACATGAATCCAGGGTATTGTAGGACAAGGCCAAGTGATATACAGCTTAGCGTGCGTGCACAGGGCAGCTTCTGCCTCGTTGAAGCCAAGAAGACAAACACGCTGAAACAAAAATAGTGAGTAAGCATAAACAATTGGATCGGAATGGCGTACAGTTATGGAAGCTGCACAGGCAACTGAGGCGAGCAACAGTAGAGGCGACCACAAATTCCTCCAGACAAATAACGCACTCGGTGCCGATAAGCGTGCTTTCCGCAGGCAGCTTGTATACCAAATACTTCGCTGCCTGAGGCGAAGTGCCGCTTCCACCTTCCAGGCAGTTCTTGACATGAGCTTCCTGCATATACGGAGGGCCGATGTCGGCCAAACTGGTATTACAGACCGGACACCTAAAGCAGCCAATATCAGTAGGAAGAGAGCTGAGGCTTTGAGGCACGTACTCAGCAAGATCACTAATTTGTGAGCTAGTCTCACCGCTGGGACTTGGTATAGAGAGCCTGCGCTGATCGATAAATATCCGCTCCATAGAGTTGACAACCGGAGATTGAAGTCCATTGGGCACTGTTGCCGTGACCTCTTCGTAACAACCTTGGCACACCCTGTGTTGCATCGGACGCTGTGAAACCTCAGGATACGAAGGATCGGCAACCACGTCGGAAGGATCAAGTAACGTCCTGTAAGACGAACAGCGGTCACAGAAAATACGACCACACCGACGACAGTGCTGCAGCAAAGTCAGTGTCATAAGAATGGAATGTCAATCCTAGGGAGCTGCTTACGTGCTGTGAAGGAAGTCAGCATGAAGACTACGGCGATGATGATAGGATACTTACTCTGCGGTTAATGAAAGTGAACCGTCTATGGCAGTCTCGACATTGTGTAACAGCATCGTCACGTTCCCACTGGGCGTGTAGCTGATGGGGAGTTGGTGCAGTCCACCGAGGGGTCATGACTTTCTGCGGTGCTTCGTGTGTAGGTACACGGAACTCGGATGCTTGGGAGAGATGTGGGGTGAGATCTGTAGGTCCTCGGGAACTACTTGCACGTCCAAAATAGTCAGTCGTATTTGACATTATAGAGGGGGCTCGCAATGTCTCAAGAGGCGAGGTTCCTGGATAATGGAACTCTTCGTCATCCGATTCATCTTCATCAAAATTATCCTCTCCTACGATTGTGCTTCGTTAGGTGAAGTCACTACATACTGGAGAGCTGAAAGACTCACCATCACCGAAGATGAGCAAGCCCTGGGCGCTCGCAGCCATGCGTCGTCGTTCAAGATCTCGGCTATACGCCTTGAGTAGTACCTCTGCCTGGGTTTTCCTGTCAGGATCGCTATCACCTGTGCTTGAAGTGAGAATGCAAGCGATACAATGCGCAGTGTCGCACATACCTAGAATACCTTGTCTCAACTCGGTCGTTGCGCGCTCTAGTTTCGCGATAGCTCGCCGCACATCAACCCCAGAGCTGTCTCTGCTGCTGCTGTCCGAGTCCTCGTAGGGCGAGCCGGCAAGATATCGCGCTCGGGCTACATAATCCTGGGCGCTGGACAAGCCCGTGGTGGGCATGGACCCCATCTCTTGTCCTTGGTCCTGATCAAAATCTTCGTCTTCGTCAACGAAAGGTATCAATATACCATCTGAGTCAAGATGGTACATCATGCCATCGGGCTGCAGGAAAGGCATTGGGGGAATGTCTAGACGTCGCCGCAGCACCCGAACCCAACGGCGACGTCGGACCCAATGCTGAGAGCCCATAGAATTTGGTCGGGAGCCTTGACCGCTTCGACTGCTACCTGAGCTACTCCTTCGGGACGGGCTGTTGAGTCCTGCAGATACTGCACCAGCTCCACTAAGCAAACGCTCGAGCTGATCAGAAGGCTGCGAGGTCCACTGGTCATCAGAGTCGTCGAAGGAGTGCGCATACTGCCAACCGAGCTCAGCGTCGACTCCAGGATGGGTAACGTCGAGCGTCCAGTCAGACCTGTTGAGCACTCAATGACCGATTATCGCTTACATGTGACTGGACAACTTACAGCCAGAAATGGCTCCTCTCAGCACCTTCTCTGGCAGGTTGTTCTCGATTGCTTGGGCTTGGCAAAACTAATGGCTGTTCCCGCAGTGGTAGCTGAACGTCACTGCGCCACGCTGGTATTAGCTTCCTACCACTGTCGTCCGCTTGAGGAAGCTTCAGCTCAAACGGTGCGCGATGGCCGCGTTTACCAAGACCCGATGCAGAGAACTTTGGCTTTCCTCCTGACATGGCCAGCGTCTTCAGTCGCATGTCCAACCGCTGATACTCATATAGAACCAGAGGTACGGTCGTATGCACGGCCAAGGAGTTGTATGGTACGGTTGTACCCCGCCACCGCTCGCTTTCTGCCTTCTGCAGAATCTGGTTTACTGGGTTAGTGGTTGACTACGTCAAAAGTCATTGTGCATGCATACCTCGCAGATCCACACTTCGAACACGGCCGCAGCTGCATCATACGCAGTCTCTCCCCAGTTGTTCCTCACAAGCGGATCAGCAGATTGCTTTGTAAGGAGATACAAAACGACGGGTAAATGTCCCTTGGAAGCAGCGTTCACTATTCATCATATCAGCCATGGCACTTCAAACTATCGAACTACACTTACTGAGGGGTGTCCAACCGCCTTTACTTCGTATGTCCACACCTCGAGCGCCACTCAATTCAGCAGCAGCGCCGCCAGTCTCACATAGCCACCGCACGATGTCAAGATATCCCTGGGACGCTTCAGTTACAAAGGATTGGACTTGGCATCAAATATAACATACCTTTGAGCAGGCATTATGCAGTGCCGTCCAGCCATCCGCATCCTGAGCATGCACGTCCGCTCGGCCGGGAAGTAGGTAGACGATAATTGGTAGGTGACCATGGAGTGCAGCTTTGTGCAGAGCGGTCTGAAAGTACACACATTAGAGCGCACATCGGGCTCTGAGAACAGAATACACGTACCTCGCCTTCCCTATCTTCAATGTCAGGTATCGCACCGCATTCCTCAACGACTGTTGAATGGATGTGAGTTCAACGTTACTCAAAGATGGAGGAAAAGCATACGCCATTTGACAATGTGTAGATGACCGCGACTTGAAGCAGCATGGAGTGCCGTCAATCCAGTGCGAGGAGAAGCGTCGTTCGCCAAAGCGAATGCTTCAAAGCCACCAGCGGTCCTGATCTCTTCAAAGCGCGACTGCAAGGACTTCAGGTCTCCTGAGGTAGCGGCAGCATGAATGGTCTCCAACTGCGCGGGTGTTGGCTGTGGCTTCGGTGGAGTTGAATGCACTGGCACGGATTCGATAGCAGCCACGGGTATGGGACGGAAAGATGGACCAGCTTCGGGTTCTGGCTGTTGTATGGACTGGTCCGTCACTTGCAGCGGGTTGGTCTCGGGGGCGATTTCCTCAGCCGGCGACGCTCCAGGATAAATAAACTCTTCTTCGTGTGGCCCAGTTTCCAGCTGAGGTTCCGCGGGGGGAGCGGCGGGCAGCTCTTGCGAGGTATTGGAAGACGAAACTCCAGGATATATGAATTCTTCTTCGTCAGAGTCGTCATGCATAGCGGAGTCGTGAGTTTGTGAGAGAAGTCGTGCTTTGCTGGAGAAACGATAGTGGTGCCAGTGTAAGAATTGTGCAAGGATTTCATGACATGGTTAGAGAGGTAGATGACGGTGAAATATATGAGAGACGCACTCGTCCATTATTCGTATTGCCTTTGACATCTCCTTCGTGTTCCCGAGCTCCCCTGCGCTCGACTGTAGGACGTGAACGGACTCAGATACTTATTTGATTCTCTCAGTCCGAGTCTTGCTCTCAAAAACGATGCTCGGGACACCACGTGTATTGGGCGCGTATTTCACCGAAGCCGAACTCGGATCAGACTCGCGCTCAGGCAGAGTGGCAGTCTGACACAATCCTCCAAGGTTGGCTTCATTATCTTAGAACTCGTTCAAATCTCGTCTAGGGCATTATTTCAACTGAAGATACACGCGTAAGAGGTAGCCGATTAGGCTCGTAACGATACACTAAATCCATGTCGTCTACATCCCAAATACTTCCACGTGTAGCGTAACTGAAGGTGCTCCCCTCAAAACGCTCATCGGGCTGGCAGCCTTCGACGATAGTGTTGTTGATACCGCGTGAGATAAAGCGGATGGACCTGCAACTGATAGGAAAGAACATTCGGTATACAAAGATGCGCAGATGAGAAGAACACACAAACCGTCGACAGATACAGGCCCACTCGACGTGGTTATCTCATCTTGCAAGAAGCGCGATATGCTTGGGCGGCCATGTGTGATTCTGAGAGCTGAATAGCTCGGAAGTTCCAACTTCTCCTCAACGGAAGATTCGGAGATTGGGGAGCCAGGAGTGCTATTTCCGCCCTCTGATTTGCGAATTGAGTCGTTGTCGGGCAAGTCAGGGAGTGGATAAGTAGGTCCGGTGATGTAGATGCGAGGATCCAAAGTCAACGAAGACAACTGTGCGTGATCCAACGCCTCGTTGAGTATCTTGGAGATCCACTTCACATGCTCTACATCATCCCGGGTACAATCAGTGACATTCGAGGTGAAGAAGAAGCTTGATCTCTACCAGGTTCGCGAACAGACCACATGAAGACTACGCGACGAACAGAAGATTTGCCAGCGCGAGCGTTGCTAATGCGACGTATGAGCTTGAGTCACGAGTCGAGAACAAGGAAGCACGTCACTTACTGCACGAGGTTCAGAAGTAGAGGCAACGTGTAGGATACGCCAGATCCACCTAGAGAACACGTCAGAGAGATTGTATCACTCGCCACGGTGTGTACTCACCTGCGATGAGTATGCAGGTATGATATTTGGTGAGATCAGGTGGACATCCGTACGGTCCATCTATCAGCGCGGGTACCGTCTTGCATCCATTTCCTGTCGCATGGTCTCGAAGACGTGCAGTGAACCCGGTCCGACCTCGAATGATGAAAGACACTTCTTTCTCTTCCGGACCCTCTGTTCCATCGAGGGACTTGGGAATGGTGGAAATCGTGAACGGGTGTGCTTCGGAGGGAAGATCGCTAACAGTTGGTAAGATCACGTAGGCGTGTTGACCGGGAGTCCACTTCATGCGCCGACGAAGGGTGAGGCGTACGGTGTCGCAAGATAGAAGCTCTATCGTTGCAGTGGATTCATGTGAACCCTTGCGCCACCCTACTCGATTGTTCATAAGCAATCTTCCGAGGCGCAGAACTCGATCAAACGCCCAAAGAACCAACGCCGGCCATATGTAAGCTCCAAAGCTAACGGCAAGGTATGTGAGTTCACCGAGGAACGGCGCAACGAGCAATGCTAAGGACATACCCAAGTTCGCGCGCGTGCAAGTAACCGAAAAGCAGAAACACACTAGAAGAACATCAGCTTATGCGTCAGCTATAAAGTACTTGCTACTTACGCGATAAGAGCGATATGGCCAACCAGGAAGAGCTCGAAGAAAGCAGTACGGATCGGCCGCACAGACATGATTGCGGCAAGTGTGAAAGCTGTCAGTCCCACTGCGCCACATTGCATCCAAACATGAGTGAAATCGAATTTCTCTGAAAGTCTGCATGGAAGTGAGATCTCGTGAATCATTACACGAGAATATAAACGCACCCTCCGGTGACCCGACATATGGCATGTATCCAAAGCAAAATCAGGCATGTACGCGCCGCAGCTCGATGCAAGATGTTCAGCTAACGAAAATTGCATGAGACCAACGATCAAAGTTCACCCAAATGTCTCACCTTCTCGTGCCCAATGCCCGTACAAACTAGTGGTAGAGGTCAATTCATCTAATTGATTCATAGACAGATAGAGACCTACACGATATGATGTTGTTCTTGCCTGCCAGCGCAACGATGAGCGGCAGTTGTGACGACGCGTAATGCGCCGCTCTGTCTTCGTACCAGAAGCTTTCAAGGTCTTGTGCTGTGAATAGGTTAGTGCACGATCCACGTAGTAATGCTGCTGGCTTCTTACTATTCATGAATAGCAACACGAAAATGGCCGCAATGTATCCGAAGATAAATGTCAGCTCCGATACTGTAGCTGATGGACCTGGGCCAATAGGAATACGGAGACGGAAGGCAAGGATTCGGAAGGCGGAGGCCACAGCGGTCAGAAGCCGTCTCCACACCAGACGACCGGTGCTGCCCGGTTGAACGTCTTCAAAGCATTTTTCGTTGACGACCGGCGACGAGATAGGAGCAGTAGGGGAGCGAATGGACCGCAACGTGAACCGAGCGAGTCGAATGACGGTGAGGAACGCCACAACACTTCCGATGGTGATCCATAGGTCGCGAACGTATTCTTCCTGCTGCGCGGCCTTGACAAGGCGGTCGGCTGCAGTGCTGCGAGGAGCAAGAGAAGTATACGCGGACCACACCATGATGTCAGTATTCGGGAATCGTCCTTGCTGCGCTGGTATGAGGCAGCTGTTCTTTTAAAGCAGCACCTCTGGTTCGAGCAGCTGAAAAATTCAACAGCATGCGGTAGCGGCACGCAAGGCAACCAGATGTCATCCGACACGATGGCTGAACGCGCTCCGCCCCACCAGGGACACCGCAGAAAGCAATACAACGCTTCTTTGAATACCATGTGTGTTTTCAGCGGGAGGAAAGTGCCAATTCTAGGAAACGTCCTCGAGATGACGCAGGGTCGGGTAATGATCTCCGAATGTTCGGTTCAATTGAGAGCTTGTGGGGAGAGCCTATCGAAAAGCGGGGTAGGAACAAGAGAAGCCTGTTAGCCCAACTGTGTAGCGAACGCGAGAACGTCTTGCATGCAGCGGATATGCCTCGGTCGTGGACGGTAAAGATTCGGTCCGACGCTGTTCAGTAAAGGTGATGGTGCAGCAGAATCTTTGCCACGCATTCCTTTTGTGATAGAAGTCCTGGAGATGGTCTATAGAGCCGTGGTCAAATTGAGCTTGCTACATCGATACCTGACCAGATGATCACCTCTTGAGAGCTGCAAGCCCTGTCGCAGCGCGTAGCCAATGACGATGGACGGACCGCCGGCCACTGGGTGTCGAGGGTTTCATTCTCGTATGCTGTCTTATCTCAGGCACCGACGTTCCAGTACAGCGTTCGCATCCGCCGTATGGTGGTGTGCAGGACGGTTGCCTGATAGTTTTTGTGATCCGCAGCTGCTTGTATTTCACAGCAAGTCAGCACATGGAGGAGCTGGAAACGAGGCGAGATTGGCGTACTCACCGAGAATCCCTGTCACGAACACATTCTGCCCGAGGATTAAGTTTCCATCGTAGAAAAGAGAAGTGTAGACGAGAACACGGACGATGGTGGCTGCTCATGCCCAGTGAAAAGTCGTGAAAGCCGCTTCGAGCCGGCGCGA